>RJWM01016068.1:0-46352 GCA_004363535.1 Dasyprocta punctata | reverse complement strand
CTTTGTTTATTTCATTCTTTTACTCTTTCCGTGGGCTACAGTTCTCGTTTTAGATTCTTCTTGGGTCCAGAGGACCCATCTCCCTCTTTTTTCCTTCTCTCTGTTATTATATTAGTTTATATTCCAGCATTTTGATGGTATATTCAGGGAGCCTCCCTGTCACAGTGTCATCTGGGCGGCCATCTTGGAGGAAGTCCCCATTAGTGTTTTAAACATTGTTTTTATTTTAAGACCTTTTCTTGACCTACCTTTTCTTCTAGCTGCTGACCTATTTCCAGCCATTCACAGCTAAACTTCCATAAAATTCCTGTCTCCTTTTTAGTCACCTTTTATTCACTCCTGCACCCATTCTAATCTGGCCTTTGTTTACCTTGTTTCTGGATGAGTTTTACTCTGGTCTCTAGTGATTCTGACACTAATTCTGGTGGACTTCTCAACAGTTCTCAGCAAACTTTAATCAAGTGCTCCTTCCTTAAGGTGCTGGGTTGGCGGGCTGGGTTTGAACTTGCAGTCTTCCTGCTTCAGACTCCTAGAGTGCTCGGATTACAGGCATGTGCCACCACCACTTCTTAGTTAAGTATTTATTTTTTAAATGTTAGTCCATTCTAGAAGGATAGCCTCTTTAATATATGGAGCTGGAAAAACTGGCTCTACATATGCTGAAGATTAAAATGGACCCTTCTTTTTCACCATACACTAAGCTACAATTGGAATGGATCAAAGATCTTAATATTAAAACAAACATTAGATCTGCTGGAAGAGTAGGTAGAACTCTTGAAGACATTGGCGTAGTTAAAGACTTTATGAACAAAACCCCGATTACACAGGAACTTTCACAAAGAATCAACAACTGGGATCTTACCTTATTGAAAAGCTTGTGCACAGCAAGAGAAACCACCAAGAGACAACCCACAATGTGGGAGAAAATGTTTGCCAGCTGTACCTCAGATAAAGGATTGCTATTGAGGACATATAAAGAACTAAAAAAAAATCAGTCCTCCCAGATTTAAAGACCCAATTCAAAATTGGGCATCTGAGATGAATACATCCTTCTCTGTTGAAGAAATACAAACAGCAAATAAATATGAGGGAAAAATGTTCAACGTCACTGGTCATTCAAGAGATGCAAATTAAAACACTGAGATTCTGCCTCACCCCGGAAAGAATGGCTAGTATCAAGAAATGAAGCAATAACAAATGCTGGAGGGGCTGTGGGGAAAAAGGAACTCTTCTCCACTGTTGGTGGGAATGCAGACTGATGCAACCACTGTGGAAATCAGTGTGGAGATTCCTCAGAAATCTAGGACTAAAAATCCCATTCGACTCAGCTATTCCCCTTCTGGGTGTCTTCCCAAAAGAATTAAAAATATACCACAGCAATATATGTACACCCATGTTTATAGCAGCACAATTTGTAATAGTTAGATCTTGGAAACAACCTAAATGCTCCTTGACTGAGGAATGGGTAAAAAAGATATGGTATTTTTATACAGTGGAGTACTACTCATCCATAAAGAAGGATAGAGTTTTATAGGTAAATGGATGCAACTTGAGACCATACTTATAAGTGAAATAAATAAGACACCTGTATAAACACTGTATTGTCTCACTAGTGTGAGAAGCTGAAACAACATATGTATATATGTATGTGTGTGTGTGTATATATATATATATATATGTACATAAAAACACTAGTTAAGATAGTTAAAAATAATGTTAGTTCCTTCTAATTGTAGGATCCATAAGGATAGAGGCTAGCCTGTTTTTCCAGTATTATATCCCAAGAACTGAAGCCCAGTGACTGGCACTTTGTAGATGTCCAATAAATTTTAGTGAAAGGAAGAGTTTAGATGGCTTATACAGGGTCACCAAGATAGTAAATTACAGGTGGTTGAAATTAGATCTAATTCTGATTCACCATGTGGACCCTTGAACCTTTCTACTGAAGGATCAGACTCTTGAGTTAAAAGAAGTCTGCCTCCCTTTACTTTGCCCAATTCAACCTCAGTGTCTCTTGATTCAGGCGCTTCCTGTGTGGTTTCTGTGATCATGGGGTTGTAGGGGCTTACCCACCTGCCAGGCTGAGCTGGTGATCTTGTAGGATTTAACCCTGCCTGTCTATTGTCACCATGACCTGGGTGGGGGGTGTCTGGAAACCAGAGTCCTAACAGATATTTTCATTGCTTCATCCAAGTCCCCTCTGATCTTGCATCCTTTGCTCCAGTGTCCTAGGGCCAGCACTCTGGCATGAATGGAGGAAAAGCTGTTTCTCAGAGCTGCAGCCCCCCTCCTAAGTTGGGGTGTTCCCAATCCATTCCCTGCTGGTGCCATGGGGCAGAGTGAGAGCCCCTGCTCTTATGCTTCACGATTATTCAGGGAGCCAGAGCCAGAGCCTGACCCTGACCCTGACCCTGACCCTTCTGTCTGTTCAGTTGTCGTATCTGGGAATCCTAAGCCAGAACACAGTCCAGAAAAGCCTTTCTTTAAGCTTTCTTTCTCTCCCTGCCCCATTTACTCATTAATTCACTCAGGAAGTGCAAGCCGGTGAATCTGCAGGCAGACAAATGCTAAGCACCTGTCACATTCCCGGGCCAGGACAGGCTCTTTTCTTGGAAGTCACAGCTTCCATTCTTAGCTGAAGGTAGTGAGTGTTTCCTGGGGAGTAAATCAGCTCCATCACCTAACTGCCCAGAGGACCGAGGACAGGGCCTTAGGTCTGTTGAACTCTGTAGTGATGGATCCTACAAGGCTTCCCTGCTAAGATTCTAGCTCAGGAGAGGTACTGTGTTGAGGCACAGGTCTGGGCCCCACCTTCTGACTCTAGCTGTCTTTTTCAAAAACCTTTTGCACTTTTGAGAAACAAATCAAAACCTTGTGACTAACTGGCTTTCAGGGAGCAGAGTGGCTGATTTCTGCAGCTTCGGCAAATGTTTGTGGGGGTCTTTGGCCAGTGGACTGGTGGGTGGGGCTCAGAGTCTGGGTTCTTTCCTTTTCTGGGCTTTGGTTTTCCCAGTGAGAGAGTGACTCCCTAGTGTGCTGTCATGGTAAGTGAGCTCACCTTGAGTTCCTTCCAGTTTTTCAAGCAGGTGAAGCCAGAGAGCTCTATTTGTGGAATTCCAGGCCAGTGTGGCGTCTCTGTTTTCTACTTTTGAGGACTCTTGGAATCAGGCACCAATTTTTGTTTCTGTGTGTGGCCTCAAACTCGCAGTCCTCCTGACTCAGCCCCTGTGTGCTGGGATGATAGGCACGCACCACCATGGCTGGCTTGTTTCTGTCTCTGCTTGTTTTTTAGGAAGGGTAAGACAGACTTTATTAAAGAGGGGCCATGGCAGTGGGGTCTTGCAGTAGGGGAGTGAGATCAGACTCCACTCCCTGGGTAACATTCTGATGGCCAAGAAGCCACTCTTCCAGAGGGCAGCTTCGTGGGAGGAGGGGAGGCCCTGGCAGGTGCAGCGTCGTCTGCTCTGGGGCTACGAGTTTTACTGTCCTTACTCCTAGTCCTGAGTCTGTGTGCTTTCTTCCTTCACTGCTGTCCCCAGTTGTGAACCAAGTTCAGCTTTAGCTTTTTAAAAGAAGGGCTTTGCTTAGAAACAAAACGAAAACAAGAAGTCACCACACACACACGCACACAAATAAACCCATAGTAAACCAAAATTAAGAAAATGTAAAAGGATATACAAGTAGTCAACCTTTAAGGTACAGGAGAATTGTAAGGTTCAAGAGGCTTTTTAAAAAATTCATTGTTAATCGGGTATGGTAGCACACTCCTGTAATCCCAGCATTCAGGGTGCTGAGGCAAGAGAAGCTTTGCAAGTTTGAGGCTAATCTGGACTATGTAGTGAGTTCAAGGGTCAACCTGAACTACACAGCAATACCTGCCTAAAAGAAAAAAAATCATAGCTGGGCATGGTGACACACACCTATAATCCCAATATTTGGGAAACTGAAGCAGAAGGATTACCACAAGTTTGAGGCCAGCCTGGGCTACATAGTGAGTCCAAGGCCAGGTCATAGCAAGACCCTGTCTCAGAAAAAAAAAAGAAGAACATCACTAGTGTAACAATTCTGACGTAGTTCTTTCTGATCTTTTCTTTGTACAGATTTGGCCTCATATTTATGTATCATACTTATAATACTGTGCATCCAATTTTCTATCCTACTTTTAATGCTTAATTTTGTTTGTTTGCTTATTATTTTTTTTACTTTAAAGGGAATAAAACAAAACAAAATGGAACCAGACAAAACAGAACAATATTGGGCTTCAAAAACAAAGACAGAAGGAAATTCCCCATAGTTGCTATCTTGCATATTGTCATCCCCTAAATAGATGCTCAGACTACCAGCTTTAGGCCTGCAAAGTCAATCAAACAATATAAGCATTAAGTTGTTTTTTTTCCTTCAGTAGCTATCATCTCAGCCTGTATTCCTTTGAGTCATCTGGTTGTTTGGTGGACAGGGGCACTCAGCTCTTTTTGTCTCCCAGTCTGTGCACCAGCTGGCTCATGGGAGGGGGTTGACTTCTTGTTTCTCCTCCCAGCCCACAACTGCTGCGGCTCACAGGAAGGGGTTGGCTTCTCGGTTCATTTATTTTGTTTTTGTAGGGCTAGTTATTAAACCCAGTACCTTGCTTCTGGTTTTTTATTGTTTTCATACTGGGCCTGGTTCATAGTAGACAAGTACTCTACCCCTCTACTGTTGACATTGGCATTTATATATCTGTTTAGTTCTTGTTTTCACATCTTTTTGGTATAAACATAGGAATGGAATTCTGTGTATAAACCTGGGATGATAATTCTGTTTAACTTTTAGAGGAAATGGCAACTCCTTTGTTTCTTTAATTCTAAATAATGCTTAAATGAATATGTGTATGTAAACCATTTTTAACATTTCTATTTATTTTTTTAAACTCTTTGCAGTGAAATTAATGGGTTAAAGGATGTGACAGTTTGAGACATCCTGGCAAATGTTATTCAAAAAGGTTGAACTGCTGGGAGTTTGGCTCAGTGACCTAAGTGCCTGTCTAACAGGCATGAGGTTGTGAGTTCAATCCCCAGTGCCGCAAAAAAAAAAAAAAGGGTTGAACTTCCCAACATTCCCGACAGTTGGGAGGCTGAGGCAGGAGGATTGTTGTGAGTTCGAGACCATCTTGAGCTACAAAATGAACTCAAGGCCAGGCTGAACTGCATAGCAAGACCCTGTCTCAAAAAGTCAAAAAAATAAATAAATAAATAAATAAACTTTCTCTGCTGCTGCCACAAGTGTCTGAAAATGCTCTTATCACCAGATCAACGTCATACTTAGTTTTTTGCTGTTTTAAATGTTCTGGAGGATGATGTTGTACACATCCGATGGAATCATAGTTTGGTCACAGAATAGCTTATGTGGCATAGCTCCTGAACACTGATTCTGAGTTCTTCCTTCCTTTCCTTTGGCACATGGGCTGATGCAGCCCACACTTCAAATCCTGTAACATCTAACTTCCCAACTTGTCTCTGGTCTTCCCCTTTCTCCCATCCACCCAGTAAAGATGAATTTCACTGGTCTTATAAAAGATGTCCTGTAACTCCCTCTGCCACTGTGTGTCCCCCAGAAGACTCCAGGCCTCTCTGATGCCTTTCCACTTGAGCAGTTCTCACAGCTTTTCCTGTGTTGTGCTTCGTCCTTCAGTTCTACAGTGAGTCAGGCATGCCTACCAAACACCTTTCCGACAGCGTGTGTGCCGTATGCGGGCAGCAGATCCTTGTGGATGTCAGCGAAGAGGGCATCATTGAGAACACGTACAGGCTGTCCTGCAATCACGTGTATCCTGCTTTCAGCACCTCGGCTGTCTCTCTCCTGGGGCTAGCTCTGATCAGGGAGGGGAGGGGTTGGTGACCCTAGGCGTGCCATCCAGACCTTTGAGTGAAAGAGAGCCACGCGAGGGCAGAAGATGCAGCCTTCCACACCCATTCTCACAGCTCAAGCCCACTTATGTAAGTAGTGGCTATAGATCGCCTAGGTCAAAGAGAACCTGAGACTGCAGCTAGCAAGGCTGTACTAGCTGACCCAAAAGTGGCTGTCACAGGGGAAGAGGATTCTCTAATGGATTTCCTCAGTTTGGATTCAAATCCCCTATTCTGAGCAATGCTTCTAAAATTTATCATGTATTTACTCAGCTCCCATTCCATGCCTGTGTTGGGAGATCGAAGTGTTATCTGTGTTTTGCCCTGTTAACAACTCTGTAATATGCAGATCATTATCTTCACTCCACATGTGAAGAAAGAGGTTCTGAGAAAAGGGATTTGCCCAAAATTATAAGGTTGATAAGAAATGAAGCCCAGATTTGAACCTCTCTCCAGAGCTGTCCCAAGCACCTTGCAAATCAGCATGGGGATGGAGCTCCATCCTCACTTCCTGCCATTTCCCTTGACGCATGGTGCTCAGATTCCACGAGTTCTGTATCCGTGGCTGGTGCATTGTGGGAAAGAAGCAGACGTGTCCCTACTGCAAAGAGAAAGTAGACCTGAAGAGGATGTTCAGCAATCCGTATCCTTGATCTGGGTCATTGTTTGGCGTGGGTGGTGGGAAGAAACTGCTGGCCAGTGAGACTACTGGCCAGTGTCTGGGGCTCTTGGGGCTCTCTCTCTTACTCCCAACATGGAAAATGTCTGACATTTAGTTTGGCTTCTGTTCTAGGAAAGTTGTGGTTGCAACATGGTGAGGACTAGCAACTCAACTTCCTGTCATAAGTTGATAGGAACAGCAGCTACCATTTACTATTTGCTTAATGTGTATGACTGGCACTGTGTTAAGTACTTCACTTATATTAGCTCATTTGATTCCCTTTAGGATGTGGATAATGCCTTCACTTTACAGATGAGACAGTTTAGCGGTTGGGAAGCTTATTTAAGGTTACTTAACTAATGAGTGATGTGTTACCCTGACATGCAGCTAGAGATCAGAGCCTGCAAGGCATAGGTGTAGGGGAGGGACCCCCTGTCCCCACCCACTTTCAAGTGCAGCACTGTGCTCCTCTGAGCTACCACTTCCTGCCCAACCAGCCTACACCATGCTCTTCCTCCTCACAGCCTGTCTGTTGGAAAGTGCCCAGCCACTTCTCTGGCGCCACCTTCACTTGCCATGAGGTCCAGGACCCAGCGTTCTCCCTTCTTTTCAAGCTGCACAGTTCCTGTCTTTTTTTCTGTACACCAGCTGGGCTGTACAAGGGATATTGTGTTCCTAGTATTCTCCTACATCCCTGAACAGGACATTCTGGCTTCTCCTCTCTCAGAGTTCCTGCTTCTTTTCTTTAGGGCCTGGTTCAAGGACAATTATAATTCCATGGCCAAGCTGAGACTTGGGCTTCTCATAGCTCTCAGAGAACTGGGCCAGGCTGATCTTTTTGATGCCCTGGAAGGGTCACCCATAGCTGTGGGGGCTTGTCCCTGAGCTGTCCTCAGAGATGGTGTCCCCAGCCCCTCTCCAGATCCCTTGCCCAGCATTTTGATATAAAGCAAAAGGAAGGGAACCCAGCTCCAGGGTAGCTGGGTCGCAGTAGGACCTGGGGCTTAGTGCTCTGGATGGCTCCGCCTCAGAGCCTTTGCCAGGGGTGCCCCCTTGTCATTAGCCCCTTTGTCCCTGTTCCCTTTTGGCTCTGACTCTACATCAACCCCTTTCTAGACAGGACAGCATCAGTTTTGGACATAAGAGCCTTCAGAGTTACCACATTTCCTCTCAGCCTCCTTGTAGCCCTTGTGATGGGCACATTTATAGGGAATCTAAATTCCAAGCTGTGTCTCCTCACTTGGTGGCCCATTTAGTGAAAGTGTCGCACATGAGGTCCTGTGTGCATGCTGGTCACAGAGAGCTCTCTCATCTCTCGCGTCTTTCCTATCTGTCATAGCAGTGCCCTCTGTCTCCCTTCCCCCATTCTCTGGGCTCAGCCCTTCATCCCACATGGAGTGCTGCGGAGAGGCTGGGGCCGTCTCTCCTGTAGGCTACTGAGCAGCCGGAAAGTGTGGGCAGACCCAGGAGGGGCTGGGAACCCTCTCCCCAGCGCTAGACAGACTCAACAGCTCTTGCACATCGCCTCGGATCCTTGACATTCTGACAGCTGGGAGAGGCCTCACGTCATGTATGGGCAGCTGCTGGATTGGCTTCGATACTTGGTAGCCTGGCAGCCTGTCATCATTGGCCTGGTGCAGGGTATCAACTACATCCTGGGCCTGGAGTAGGCGGGGCGTTGCATCAGTGGAGAACCCACCCCACCCACTATGGACCTCAGGGCACCCCCTCCCCTGCCTACAAAGACCTCCTGGGTGGGAAAGACTCAAAAGGGTGCTTGAGCCACTCAGGACCCCCCTGGCTATGTCTGGCCTGGGGAGGGATATGATGGAGAGCCAGCCAGTGGGGCTATCAGCAGTGGGGGGCTTTTTAAAAGAAAACTATTTTGCTGAATATATTTAAAGAAAAAACTTTTTTTATTGTGGAACACAGGAGTTGCCCCCCTCCAGGCCTCACCCTGCCTGAGCAGGTTGGGAGTAGAGCCATGACATTTTTGGTTTAAAGGAGTGAAGGGTGAGAGCATTGGTGGGTTCTCAGGTAGCTGAGGGCCTCAGTACATCCACCCTGCTTCCTTTCCCTCTGCAGGGCTCAAGCTTGGGTCACTCAGTTTGGAAGAGCTGAAGAGCTCAGACTGGTGGCTCAGATGAGCATTGAGGGGTGAGGTGTCTTCCCTCCTGCCCCATCTGGGGTATAGGAGGTATTGTGTCTGGCTCTGTCTCCCCAGCAGACACTGTCTAGGAGGTAAGGGCTGGGCGAGGCACTGGAAGCTTCATCAGTGACTTTCAACAAGGGAAGTCCTGGAGCCTCGATGTGTTTGGGACAACTGGAAGAATCATCAGCATAGAAAATCCACCCCTGAGCAGGGCTAGGGTCAGCCAGAAATAGAGGCCATCTATATGTAGTTGGGTGGAGGGGACAACTTTTAGCAGCAATGACAGAGCCTCTTGTGCAAGCTGATCCTTTGACCTGAAAGTGATGACGTGCCAAAGGCCACTCTACTGTATCACTTCCTTCCTGAAAGCCTGAGGGAGAATATGTTTGTGTACATGTGCGTACACGTACATGCTTAGCAGGACTGGCTGTCACAGATGTCTGTTTCTCCCAGTCAGCAGACAGTGACTTTGCCTTTGAAGCCAGCAGGGAATTCCCAACCCAGAGGATATCTCTGTGTGAGCTGCATCATTCCTGGGCTCTTCCTGCACCTCTCAACAGGAAGGGCAGATGGGTGGGAAGAAGGATAAGGCCTAGATCTCTAGGACAGGTTCTGAAAAGGGGCTTCCAGGCAGGCCTTAGCCTTGGTCCTGCGAGTTTTGAAGAAAGTGGGAGGGCTGTGGCCGGGGTTTCTAGGGAATTGGGCCCAATAGGGCCTGTCCCTCGAAGGCCAGTGAGAACCAAGCAGGGTCTCGTCACTCTCATCTGAATAAAGCTCCATGAGCTGGGTTGGAGAGCTGAACACCATCTTGCTTTTCTTCTTTCCACCTTTTTTTGGGGGTCCCCAGGGTGGTTGTGGCTCTACTGCCCCTGTCTGAGAACCAGGGCCCAGAGGTGATTGCCAGCCTTGCCACTATTCCCTTTCAACATTCCTGGGGGTGGTGGAAGGCCAGGGATGAAGGGCTCAGGGGCATCTCTGGCTGGCCAGTGCCACGCACCCACAGCTTCCCTGCCTAAGGTGCTTCACTGCTCTTGCCACCTGTGGGCCCATCCTCAGGGAGGAGAATCGAGACTGGTCAAAGGACTTAGAGATCATCCTCCTTTCACTTCTGTCTCCCCATCCCAGATGAGGCTTGTGAGAAGCTGAGGCCAAGGCTTTTGTGCATAATGGTCCTGAATCCATGGCCTTGCAGTGGCCACCACTGGTCCTGGCTGCCCTCTGTGGTAGTCCTAGCTACCCCCACCCACTCCTCCGTGCACTGTCTCAGAAACCCTTGTCTTGCTTCTAGATCTAACTCTTGGGAATACTGGGGTTCCTAGGGAGTTTCCTCTGCAGCCTAGGAGCCTCTGGGGCGGGTGGTGAGGAAGGAACTGAGAGGACCAGAAATGCGGACCAGACGCCTAGAGAACAGCATGTGACTCTTAGACTTGTGTCTAAATTTCTAGTGCCTCCTTCAAGCCTAGTCCATCTCCTGGCCTCCCTGGCTCTCACCACCAGCCCTGCCCTTCTGATAACAAAAACCACAAACCAGACACACAGTCCTTGTCCACAGATACTGAATAACCCTGAGAGTGAGCCCTACCTAGTCCAGGCCCCTGCACATCCCCAGCTCTGTTCCCTCAGTGACCAGAATAACATACTTACATGGCCTGTGAGGTGCTAGAGCCAGTGCCAGGCCATTGGCTCTTCTCCAAGCAGCTGCTTCCCACCCTTTTAGGGCCAGCTGAGGGGTTCTGCAGACACAGCAGCAAGAGGCTGACAGAGTATTTCCTGTGGTGTGGCACGCAGGGCTGGACACGGCTGCACTGAGCCTTGGAGCCCCCAGAAGGGAGCTTCTGAAAAGTAGGGCTCTCTAGGGTTGTTTGGGAGCTAGGAAGTGGGAGTCAGGACCTGCTGGCAACCCTAGACGTATAGCTCTGGCCAAAGCAGCTGGGATGAGGAAAGTGAGCAGGGTGTGTGGGTATGATGGTGGCTGTCAGTGATGCAGCTTATTTTGGGCCTTGGGGCTGGGGGGAGTAGGGAGTCTGAGGAACACCAGGGTATCGGTGGGCTAATGTGGCATTGAGCCTCAAATGGTCACAGTGATCCAGCTCTGGGTCCCATTGCCTGGGAATGGCATCCCCTTGATTGTCAGTGTGAGAGTGAAAGGAGCAGAGGTCTGCTCACAGGCAAACAAAGGTGTGGCTCTGAAAATTGGAGGAGGACATCAGTCCTGATCCTTGACCAAGAGAAAATGGATCTTTGACAGACTCATCTAGTTCATCCCCTAGGTGCCCGCGGTGGTGGTGTAAGTGAAAGATTCCACCTCATTTCGTATTTGGAGGTGAGGGGCCTGGGAATTAACAGGATGGCTTCTGGCCACTGTGAGCATCAATTGAAGATGCAGCAGCTGCCCAGTCGGTGCCTGCTATGAATTCCCTGGTTAGAACAAAAGTGAAAGTGAGCCAGGCCCTGTGACACAACCCTGCAATCTCAGCTACTCCAGGGGCTGAAGAGGGGGATTGCAAGTTTGACACCAGCCTGAGTAACTTGGTGAGATCCTGTCCCAAAACTTAAAAACTGAGGGCTGGGGATGGATCTCAACTTAGTGAGATCCTGTTCTAAAATAAAGAATGAGGGCTGGGGAGGTAGCTTGGTGGTAGAGTGCTTGCCTAATGCGTGAGGCCCTGGGCTCAGTCCCCAGTACCAGGGTGGAAAAAAGGAATAAAAGAAAAATAAAAGCGAAAATGAAATGGGAAGCAGGCAGTACTTTCCCAGAAGGAGTTTGCTGCATCCTGCTCTTCACAGAACAAGCTCTGCCCAGTGGAGAGAACATCATCTTCCTGTGTCGTTAGGTAAGCCCCTGGCCCTTCCTTGGCCGTTTCCCATCCCTGATGAAAGGTTCAGACTGGTCAAGGTGACCACTATACTAAGATCTGGGGTATAGGAGACCATTGCTCTGACCTGTGCTGGAGGCCTGTCCTCAGGGACTTGGAGTGACACACAGGCACAATAAACAGAAGTGCCTGGCAGCCACTGAGTGTTCAGACCTCGGGGAAAATGGGAAGAGGAGTCAATTTCCCCTTTCTCAGGCTGAGAGGAAGTCAAGTCACAGATATATAAAGCCAGGCCTCCCAGCTCCTGACACATGCATCATGACCATGGGACAGAACTGGACACCAGGTGGGACATGGGGCTGTGCATGGGTGGGGGTGGTGTGGGATCTCTGAACACAATAGAGTAATGGGGTACCTTTGCCTTCACCCCAGCTGAGCTCAGCAGTGTGCTATGCGTTAGTCCCCTCACTACCATAACTGTCCCTGCTCCAGCAGGGCCTGGTGCTGGGGACCTGAGCCCTGCCCTGTGACGTTCCCACTGGCCCCCTTCCCCGCTTCTCTGTCCTCTGCTCAGAAGGCTGGAGCCTCAGGGCTCGGGGGCTTCTGATTCCTGCCCATCTTGGGGCTGGAGTTATACCCTTGACTGGGCACCAACATTCTGCTCAAGATAGGAGCTGAGATCCGAGCATTGCCAGGCAACACGGTCACCTGCTGACCTCTGTGACTGTCCTTTCCTCAGACTTCTCTTTGGGGGTCCTGCTGCTGTGTTCCCACACTGCTGCTTTCCTGGCCCGAGCCACACCTGCATCTCAGACCATTACAGCCGCCACTGCCTCAGCTGGGATCTCAAAGGACCCCTGCCCTCCCTCACCCACTGCGCTCCCAACAACTGAGCCATGCCCAGCACTGGAGGTGACCTGGCCAGAGCTGGAAGTGCCACTGAGTAAGGAGCAGTGATGACGGGAGCCCAGGAGGACAGGTCGGGGGCGGGTTGGCTCTTAGGTGCACCTCTCACCTACCGTGCATCAGCCTCCGGGCCAGGTGGCTGAGTTCTCCTGACCCAGTGGCATGGGTGTGGGCTCAGGACCTAGCTCCAAAGATGATCCCTGTCAAAGGAGCCTCGAACATGAGAGACGCTCAGAGGATATCTGAGGGCCTTAGTGGCAATGTTCTGCAGGGTCAGCCCTCTGCCCAGGACCTGCCTGTCCCCTGGCCATCTTGGGAACATCAGACTGCTTCACACTGCCCTTTGGCCTGGGCTTCTAGAATCAGCCTGAGCACTAGAAAAGGTTACCTTGAGGAAAAGGCTCAGAAGCTGCATCATCACTTGAAGCAAGGCCCTTTCCCCAAATTCCCTGTGTGCAGGCCTCAGCCTCTGCACTTGCTCTGTAACAGACTCCTGCCCGGGTGGAGTGCCCAGGTACTGTAGGCTGTGGGGGAGCAGGGCAGCGGACAGGGCCTGTTCTAGTGTATGTGCTGCTGAAGCGAGCACGGAGGGCCCGTCCTAGAGTAGGGCCTAACAGCCATGTGTCCCTAGATGGAACGCTGACGTTGTCCTGTACAGCCTGCAGCCGCTTCTCTCACTTCAGCATCCTCTACTGGCTGGGCAATGGCTCCTTCATTGAGGACCTCCCAGGCCAGCTGAGGGAGTGCAGCACCAGGTGAGGGGCACAGTGTACACAGCGGGAGGGAGGCCTCGCCCTGCAGCCCTCACCACTTCTCCCTCCCTGCTCCAGCCATACTCGGCAGCGTGGGAGGAGCACCCGGCTGTGGAAGGCCTTGGTGCTGGAGGAGCTGAGCCCAGCCCTGCGAAGCACCAACTTCTCCTGTGTATTTGCGGACCCTGGACAGGTTGCCCAGCGTCACATCCTCCTGGCCCAGCTCTGGGTGAGGAAGAAGGGAGGCCTCCAGGGACAAGAGCAGTTCCACTTCTGTGTGGGAGGAAAGGGTGGACTCCGCCAGGGCAGCCATTAAGCTAATGCCCACCACTGCCCAAGGCCACTCTGAAGTGTAAGCAAAAAGGAACTCAACTCTGGCAGGGGAGGCGCAGCCTGGAGAAAAGTGACCAGATGTCCCTCTGCTCTTGGCTCTGAAACCTATCTGCCTTCACTTCTCCAGGATGGGCTGAAGACAGGCCCGCCCTCTCAACAAGCCCTGCCTTCTGGCCGCAGCCCAGGGTCCCTGCTGCCCACATCCGCAGGGTCAAGAGTCAGCACAAGCCAGCAAGGGTATGACCTCGAGCAGACGTGGGCCCCACCCACCTGCCTGGAGGGTGACGTCTCCCACAGCAGCAGGCTGTGCAGGCGAGCAGCCCCTTTCCATCTGCCTAGAACCACCACACTAACTCCCCTTCAGTGCTTCACCCTCTTGCCTGCCCTTCTACCTGTCCCATTAACTCTTCTAGTGCTCTACCCTGGTCACATTGCTGTCCTGCTCATAGACCACAAGACCCGTCAATGCCTTAGCCCAGCACATTCAGGCCCTGCCTGTATTCCCAGCCTGACTCCAGAGGCCTGCAAATTCCTAGACAGCTCTCCGTCCGGCCCCTTTGTTCACTTGCTTCCCTCTTCCTCACCATGCCACCAGGTGAACCCTGAAGGCAGAAGAGACGTCCACATGCTGCACTGACTCACACTGTACAGTTTTTCTCACCGAAATGAAGAATGGTCCCAGAGAAGGGGGCCATGGCTGCTTCTGATCCCCAAGTGTGTGTATCATTCTCACTAGGGCCTGTAGTGAGGCCTCATAAAGGATTTGGTAGAGGCATCTGGAGATCTGTTCAATCATTTGGGCCTCGTTCCACTAAGAGGAACTCTGTCCATCCCAGGAGGGAGGATGGCACAGGGACTGCCACTTAAAAGCCAAAGACAAACCACATTCAGGGGAACTTGGGTCCTCAGAAAACAAAACAGAAGACCAGTCCATAGTTCTCAGGAATTGAGCTAACAATGAGCTGTGGGAAGATCCGGGGGAAAACATGGTCCCCCAAGCCAAGGATGAGAGAAGCAAGGTGGTCCGAATATTTTTCGGGGACAAAGGCTTTTCCTGTGCAGATCAAGGCAACTCAACACTCCAGGGAGAAAAATAGACTTTATTTACAAGTAATAATATTTTAGAAAAGATCCTCCATATCCAGCCCTTAAAAACCTTCCCATTACTCCAGATCCCAACCTAGTGCAGGTCTGGGGAAGGTCGGGTATGAGCTGCTACTGAAGGCTGCCCCCTGCCCGGAGATCCAGGACCTATCTATCCTGCTATCCTCTGAGCAGCTGTGCCCTTAGCTGGAAGGAAACGGGTGGCGGGGCGAGCTCACACCAGGTCACGCCCAGTCCTGGGCTTCAAGAGCAAGGGCCTCTGCTAGGCTGAGCCACCAGCTGCAGGAACCAGAGCCTGCTCCTCCAGTGGTCCCTTCTAGATCCAGAGGCTGAGAGGAAGACTGGCTGGACCCGAGGATCCAGCCACTCATAGCCAGCCTCAAATCTGCTTATGATGGAGAAGTGACTTAGCTCCAAGATCAGATCAGGAGGCAAGGTAGGGAGAGGGTCCCATATAGTCCAAGCGCCAAGCCTCCTGGGCCAGCTCTGAGAATGTGCCAGAGAAGGCACCAGGGAAGGTCCAGGTACCAGGCCAGGGTGTAGGTAGGCGTCACTGTCTCTAGGGGTTTGGCCACCATTGGCCTAAGAGCTGAGAAGGCACTGAGGGACAGAAGGAAAGGAACCAGGCGAGGTCAGCGCTGGGAACACAGGTGGGGCCACTCACTGGTACTGACCCTTTAGTGCTTTGCCTGAAAGAGATGAGAGACGGTCACATGGCTGGATAGGCTCTGTTCCAGTGAGCACCAGTTGGCTCAGAAAAATCCTTCCTACTGCCACACACCCCTCATGCATCCCCTTCTTTATTAGCCCTGGACACATCTAGCTTGGGGTTGCCAGTCGCTGGATGCTCTCAGTGGGAATGAGGTCACCTGCCTCCTCTCTTCAATCATTATGCTTTCACTGGATTTCCCTTTCCCCTCCCTGCCAGCGCCCCTACCTTGCCCTTGGCCCGAGGAGTGGCAGTGGTGGCACTGGCTGTGGAGGCGCCAATGCGCGGAGAGCGGCGAGTTCCACTCCGGGTGTTGGGGGAGGCCTTGGCCGCGGCCTTCTTTGAGGCTCCTCGCCGAAGGAGACTATTCCCTAGCTTCTTAGGTGTGTTGAGGATGCTGAAAGCCATTGACTGGCGCCGATCAGCCTGGGGAGTGGAGCGCATATCAATGGGAAGTCCACTGCTGTCTTCCCAGGCCAGCCTGCTGCTCCAGGGCTCTGCCAGGAAGGCTCCTTGGACCCCTTCCACCCCAGCCTAACCTGCTTAAGAACGGCTGGAGCTGCTTTCTTCTGGGTCTCAGTAGTGCTCTGTTTGCGCCCTTCATGTCGGTCCCGGGGAGTTATAGGGCGTGGGAAACAGCTGGTGGCCTTCTTAGACTGTAAGGAAGACAGCATCACATCCGAGGCTAAATGCTTTGGCTTCTCCAAGCTGAGCGGGCTGACAGTGAACTTGCTCCTCTCCCCAACTCAGCAAAGGCCCCCTCTTTCCCACAGCACTGTCCTCTCACAGCCCTTGGAGACAAACTTCCCCACTTCTTAGATTTGTGAGCTGGCACTGTGCTGGGTAGAACAAAACAAGACACCTACAGTGACCCACCTCAGGGGTGCCAGGACCCTGGTGGGTCTCTGAGGACACCCGCTTACGCTGCTGCCGAGTGGTGATACCAGCACTCTCAGCAATCTGGGCTGGCTGCATGCTGGCTCGACGCAGGGTCTCCCGAGGGTCTCCAGTTTTCATCTCCTCATCTGTGATGGTGGCCAGGCCGAGGGAGGGCTGTATGGGCGGAAGCAGCAGTCAGTACAGCCCCGCTGGATGGAGGTGGAGCAGGAACAGCTGCCTCAGATCTCTCCTCGTGCCTAACACCTGCAGCAGCCAGATCCCTCCTACCTTCAAGGACTCCCTTCCTGGTCTCTCTCCCTACACTCTGAACAAATGGCCAGCAGTCCTGGACACGCTCCTCTGCCAAGCTCCTGGCCCCCACAGCTGCTGGCTACTTCACCTGGAAAGTGTGAGGTCACCCTGCTCAGCAGACCAGAGACCCAGGCACTAGTGCTCAGTGCAGGTGGCACTGAAGTAGGAGCCAAAGGAGGAGATGACCCAGGGCTCACCCTGGACTCCAGGGGATAGCAGGTCTTCAGGTGCGGGGGGCACACTCGGTTGCGCTGCTGCAGCTCTGCGATCCGGGTCCAGTCGTCAAGCTGCTCAGGCTCATCCTGGCAGGTGCCCATGTAGAAACTGCTCCTTCCTGGGGAGTGGCAGGGGCATAGGAACAAATGAGGCTGGGGCTGGGGCTCGCAGGCTGTCCACTGGCCCTGGGATCCCGCCACACTTTGCTCCCAGAACTGCCTTCTTCCTAACCCTGGGGCTGTAAGCGCTATACCAGTCCTGCTCTAATTCAGTGCTGTGGGCACAGCACTGGGGCCCACAGACAATTCCTATCCTGAAGGCTCTCACAGCTGTCTCCTGGCAGAGGTCGGAAGAGGTCATAGCTGAGCAAAATACCACAGCTTATTTTCCAGCTGAGGGAATCTAAATGAAAGCCAGGAAGCAATGCAGGGGCCCAGCCAGCATCCCATCACCAGCTGAGAACTGACAGGTATTACTAGCATGCCAGGCCTCTCAGGCCCTGTGAGTATCCCGGGTTCAAAGTACCTGAGCACAGCCCCAGAAGGACAAGCAAGGCTCTGACACCATAGGGAGAAGGGATGGTCATGCTTTTGTGCAGGACGCCAGCTCTGGTTTTTAAAAGCTTGCGTCAGCCAGGCGTGGTGGCACACAACTTTAATCCCAGCACTCGGGAGGCTGAGGTAGGAGGAGCGTTTTGAGTTCGCAGCCTGATTGGACTACAACGCAAGCACAAGGCCGGCATGAACTACATAGTGCAACCCTGCCTCAAAAAACTAGGGCCGCAAGTTTGGCTCAGTGGCTTAAGCACCTGCCTGCCTGCCTGGCAGGCATGATGTTGTGAGTTTGATCCCCGGTGCCACAAAAAAAAAAAAAGCTTGCCTCTTCTCTGGGTTGGGATACAGCTTCAATCAAATTTCTGGGTGTAGTTAAGTCCCTAGTTCCCTTACCTGGTGGGGCCCCACTGGACACCCCAGCTTGGGAGCGGCGAGTAGAGCTGCGAGTGGTGGGCCGGTAGCCGGGCAGGCTGAGCAGAGCCGAGTTCCCATCCTCGGGAGAGCCCAGGCGGGCGAGAGACTGGGTAGAGGAGGTGGCTCGCAAGCTGGCCTGGGAAGCGGGGGCAGACCGTGTGCTATAGAAAGATGAATTGGCGCTGTCTGGCTCCTCCACATCTAGCTTCTGGAAGACAGAATGAGTTGGTGCCGGGGTCAGGGGGCCAACAGTATAAAGCCACCTCCTGGTCCCCCCCTAAATTGCTCAGACCCCACGGCATGAGTGCCTATGTTCCCACACTGACAGGCAAGGGTCCTGAGCTCGCGTGTCTTACTGCCAGAAGCCCTCACAGAGTGCTGCGACTGTCAAGACTTTTCTATTTTGTTCATTGAAGTCTATTAACACTAAAGGAGGAAAAGTAAAGTTAGCTCATTTCAGAGGTGACTTGTAAAGAAGTGAGGTGACTAACGCCAAATCACACAGCTAGGAAGTGGCTCTTAAACTAAGCAGTCAGGCTTAGCCACAGCCTCCACGGCCCCTCTGTCCAAGGTTCCTGGGGTCCCGGCTGTCTTCCATTTCCCCAGCTTTTTTGGTAGCAGAGAGCACCCTGCACAAAGAGGCTCTCTATGCTGCAGCAAAGGCATCTCTCTTTCCTCTCCTCTTCTTCCTCCTCCCGGAGACAAAATTAAAGGCAAGACCCCTAAGCCTGGCATTAGTCTGCTAGGCAGCAGGGCTGCAACTTTCCCCAATTCATACCCTGTAATCTGCACAGAACCAGCACCACTCGTGGGAGGATACCAGCCTTCCAGTCAGGAGACAGGCTAATTCCAGCACCGCCTTTCCCACAGAAGAGGACCTAAGCAAGTCGCTGCCCTTCTCAAAATCTCAGATTTTGAGATCTTTCCCATCTGTACCAAGTGACTGGCTGGTCATTCCTGCCTGTACCTGAGGGCCTGATGGAAAGATGCCTCTGAGAGGAAGTGTGCATCACTACCCCACAGCCCCCATCCCAGCAGCCTGACCTTCGTCATGGTGATGTTGATGATCTGCGTGGTACGTCTGCGAGCAGAGCGCGTCTTACGGCCCGAGTCCAGGAAGGCTTCCCCCAGGGAGTCCAGACTGCTCTCCAGAGGGGCCTGGCCCCGAGCAGGGATGGGGGTGAAATAGAGACTCTCCAAGGATTCTACCTTGGGAGGCAGGCGCTGGGAGATGGGTGAGGCTGGCTCTCCAGGGACGCTGGTGCCATCTGGTTGGGTATTAGGCAGCTTGCTGTAGAAAAGGAACTTGATGGGGTATGGTCCCTGGGGCTAGAAGCATTTTGTCTATCCTTCTACAGCAAAGCAATCATTTCCTACACTTAGTACACACAGCTTCAGTCAAATACCCCATCTCTGACTTTTCAAAGAGCCCTTAACCTGGGCCTTCTCTACTAGTCCCAGCTCCCCAGGCCAATATTTGATAGCGTGGACATATTCCCAAAGAACAGACCCCTCACTAAGGCCATCTGTCTGTTCTTCCTGCATCTCTTATTTCACCAAGTGGGGTCCCCTTGCGAGCTTCTCAAGCCATGAACATGGGTGTGAGCTAACCCAACGTCTCCCAGGCAAGTTGGATGCAACCACCACACCTCTGGAGCAGCGCTCCTATCCGCAGCCCTCCGGGTGCCTGCCTATGTCCTTCCTTGGACCAAATTCTCATCTCTTCACCTAGGCTTAGAATGCACTGCAGAGGCAGCAGAGGGGTGCCAAGCAAGGACTTGGGCCAGGCTGCTGAGGTTCAAATCCCAGCTCCATTACTCCATGGCCCATTCTATCTGTTAAAGGAGATACAATAAACAGAACCTACTTCATAGGGTTGTTGGAGCAGAAATGAAGTAATTATAATTGCTTTAAGTGCTTGGAACAGTGGCATATAAGTGCAACATAAGTATTTAATAAATATAATACATGGGTATCCAGTCTTAACTTTTACACTGGCTATAAGAAAAGCCTTTCTAAAATGCAAATACAGCCATGTACAGCTCAGCTTCAATCCCTCTGTGGTTCCTCAGTGCCTTTAAATTTAAACACAGCCTCCAAGTGGTCATCTAGGCAGCCTCTGGGCCCTTGGGGATCTCCCTCCCAGCCCAGCCAGGCTCCTCAGCCACTGCCTGTGCACACACATCTGCCCACCTCGCACACCTGCGGATTCTTTTTTGTTTTTGGTACCAGCGATTGAACTCACAACCTTGCACTTACCAGGCAGGCAGACACTTGTGCCACTGAGCTATATCCCCGGCTCAACACCTGCGGATTCTTTCAAGACTCAACAGGAGTGACAGCCTCTACTGAGCCTCTCCAGGCCACTCCCACTGTGCCCACTGAAAGTGCCTCATGCCTGTACGATTTGTCTTCTAAGAATAAACTTACTCTCCTAGCTCAGTGCCTGCAGTATAGCCTGCTGAATAGGCACTCAGTGAACAACAGACTTGGGGTGCAGGAGGTCTCCTGACCTGGTGATACTGAGTGGGGTCCCCTCCTCGCAGCTCAGATCAAGGCTGTCGATACTCAAGTCCAGCTGGGGTTTAGCCTGGAGCTCGCGGCTCTTTAAGGCATCAGATGCCACCTGAAATTTACCCAGCTCGCGAAGCTGCTGGTCTGCATGGGCAACCTGGGAAGAAGTAGAGGGAAGTCTAAGGCAGGGGTGGCTCAGAGAGGAGGGCACAGGGGTCCAAAAGAACAGGGCTGAGGCCAATCTGTTCAGTCAGGTGCCTACCTGTGCCTCCAGGCTGCGCACCTGGGCAGTGAGGTGGCGGCAGGTCTGCTCAGCCTCCTTGGTCTTCAGCCCAGCCTGCTGCAGCTCCCGGCCCAGTCGTTCAGCTTCAGCCCGCAGCTCCTTGTTCTCCTTCTGCAGCTGCTCGAGGCCCCGCAGTTGCTCCTGCAATTCTTGGTTCTGCTGCTTTTTGGCATCGTAATGGGTCTTGGCTTTCTCCATCTGCACGGGAAGATGGGGTGGGTGGGTGGAGCAGAGCCTGCAGGGCAGGCAGGGTAAGGGGCAACTGGGCCAGTGCTGGGCTCCTCACCTGCAGCTTGTAGTGCTCAGCTGCCTGCTCCTTCTGGTTCAACTGCGTCTGCAGCTCATTCAGCTGGGCCTGGAGGCGCTGCACTTCCTGCTGGCTCTCACCGCCCTGGGCCTGGAAAGCCTGAGAAGGGCAATGACGGAGACCTGGCTGGCTGCTCCACCCAAGCACTGACTTGCCCTAGCCACATGGGCCCCCTAGATGTTTCAGACTCCTACATATTCTCTCTCGGGGTGCTCAGGATCCCTCTCTCCCCAAATACTCTCACTTGACCACAGTCCTCTGAGATAGCACACAGCCTCCATGGCTTTCTGCAGAAGCTCTCCTGACCAGCTCATACCATCTGCCAGCTCTAAGTTGACAGCCCTGTCTTTACTGTCTTTGAAATCGGGCCCAGTTCTCTCATACTCCCTCCATGTGTACACTCTCCCCATGGAGGAAAAGAGAAGCTGACCCTCAGAGGACAGTTTCTAGACACAGATTATGGTGCCAAGCACTTGGCATGTGAGCTCTGTGACCAGAAACTTGTCTCTCCTCCAACCACTTTGTGAATTCTAATCATTTCAGAGATGAAAAAACTGAGTTCAGAGCCTTGACCAAAGTCACAGTGACTGTGGCACAATAAGACTGGAACTTGCTTTGCTCAACTCCAAAGCCAGTGAGGGCTCACTTATGATGCCAGCAAGCCTACAATCCAGACCCTAAGTCCCTAAGAGTAGACTTGCATCCCTCTGTCCCCGGCAATGGTAGCATGGCTTGCTCAGCTGTAGACACTGCATAGGAGCATCCCACTCTTGTCTCACCTACAGTTCCCAGCTCGGGAAGGCCCCCAGAAAGAGCATAAGAAACGTGTTTATCATGTACTCAGACCTGGTGCAGAGCGTATGGAAAGAAAGAAGAAATTTAAGCAGTGAGCTCCCACTGACATCTGCAGCCACCCAGGGCTTCAGTGAATCCCAAAGGCACCGATGCCCAATTCCTTTGCCTGACTAAAGGCTGCAAAAATACTACAGCAAAGAAGGTGACGTAATTTAAAGCAGTAAAAATATTAATTGCATTATAATCACTGATGCTACTGACATTCACTCCTTGAGCCCAGACCACTAGGCAGGTGCTATTCTGCAGAACTTTCTGGGATGCTGGAACATTTACACAGCAGAGGAAATGTCTCCAGTGCAACTTAACAACTGGATTTTAAAATATAATTTAAATTTATTTATTTTTATGTATTTATTTACTATTTATTTTGGCTTTTTAAGACAGGGTCTCGCTGTGCAGTTCAGGCTGACCTTGAACTCACTTTGTAGCCCAGGTTGGGCTCAAACTCAGGGCATTCCTCCTGCCTCAGCCTTCCAAGTGCTAGGATTACAGGAGATTACAGCTGTGTGCCACCATGCCCAGCATTATAATTTAAATTTAAAGCATCCCAGGTGACTAGCAGCTGTAATGGATAATGAATCTCTAAAGACACAGAAACCTGGTCTTCCCTCAAGAGCTCGCAGAATTACAGGCAGGGGCTTTCAAATCATGCAGCAGTCGCAGGCCACCAGGTACACAGGATGCCTCTCGTTTGCCCCATGTAGCCCAGGGGCTTGGAGAGCCCTCTCCTCCTCACTCCCACTCTGGGGTAGCCAGAGGCCAGGCCCAGCCTCCAAGCTATCCCACCTTCAGCTTCTGCTGCTGCACCTTACTAGCCTGGTCATGGTCAGCCAGCTTCTTACTCAGGTCTTCCACCTGGGGAGAGGAGACAAGAGGTCAGACTCAGGAGACTTCCCAGCAAGTCAGGACGAACCTGAGGGTGTACCTAGACCAGTCACCCCAGTATTCTAAGAAACTCAGCCCCTTCTCCAGCCTCTAGTTAGAGAACAGCTTGCTGCCCAGGGTACAGGGCCATAGTGAGGTGGCCACACATGGATGCTGCCAGGGTACCTGCCTGGACTTGCTCCATCCCCAGCTTGGAGCCACCAGAATCAGCAGGGCTGACTGTGGAGCCACCTTACCACTACCCTGCTGCAGCCACTGCTCCCCTGTCCCAACCCTCCCAGACTAGGGCAGGAACAGAGGAGCTAGTCCAGTGCTCTAGCAGATACATTCTGTGGATACCTGTCCCTCCCATTTCCCAGAAACCGCCAAAGCAAAAGCCCTGACGCCTGCCCGGACCTCTTCCCATCTCATGGGACATTAGGCTGAGGCTAGCAGTGTGGCCGCTGCTGTTAGCGTTGTGGGGACAGATTGCTGGAAGACAAGAGCATGGGCAGCACATGTATTCCACACCCTCCTCCCCAGTTCCACAAAGAGGAGAGGCAAAGGAGGAAGGGGCAAGACGGACAGTAACAGCCACAAGCACCCCTGGCTCTCCCAGGCATTCTGAGGCTCAGGCAGGACCAGGCAGCAGAGGGAAGCATGGGCTCCATTGCTAACTGTTTGCTTTACAATTTGACTGACCACATCACCTCTGGTTTCTTCGAAGAGGCAACAGGAAGAATAGAGGAACTAATTCTTCTGCAGGTGATTGGTAAGGGAAGGAAGGTGCTGGAGGGGTGTTCTTACTAAATATCAGCTCTGTAGCCATGACGTCTCAGAAGCAGAGTGAGATCCTTGAGAGGGAGGCAGTCAGACCACATGACCCCGTCTGTTCTCAACCCTGGCCATCTGCTCCAGACACCACCACACAGTACTCTAGGTTAAAGCCTCAGAAGATGCTGGGCAAGTGTCCTGAGCCCATCACTCTCCCTAGCCTGAGGGTTGCCTTGCCCGTTATTACTGCTATGGCTTCAATAAATTCATACTCTGGGGGAAAGAGAGCGCTGTGATAAATAAACCAGGCACACAAGGAACTCCGCCATCCCTCTTAGTTGCATACTAGAAACAGGACTTGGGAGGTTTGGGGATTGTAAGGATCGTCTGTCACTGTACTACCCCTGGTCCCTGACAGGCAGACAAGAAAAAGTGCAGAAGGATGGAGAGGCCGACCTGGTATGGCTGGGACGAGGCCCAAGAGAGGCCCAGGACACCAAACTCCTGGGCAGCCCGGGCCCGGGTTCCATGGCTCGACCCTGCCCCCTTCACAAACAGTTCACAACGGGAGCCGGCGGAGACAAGCTGTAGCTGGGGTCATGCACCAACACTGGTCACCGCTTAAGCAGCCAGCATTTATCAAGGACCTCAGGCATTACCTGCTTAGTCTGCTCTCTCTGAAATACCTCTAGCTGCTCCACCTGTGCGTGGGGGAGGAGCAATGCAGAGAGTGAGATGGGGGCCGGATGGCAGCCTGCTGCCAAGCTGAATGGAGATGACACCTTCCCTGGGGACTACGAGGGGTTAGCTTAAAATGCCACTTGTGCTGCTACTAGTCCTCAGCAGGTGCCTCTGGACTGGGCTGGCGACTGCCACAATGGGATAGCCTCTAGGGACAGCCTCCAGGGAAGGAGAAGGTCACCGATATTTTCTTTAGGACAAGAGGGGCAATGGACTTAACTCTACCAACCACCTTTTTTCAACCACCCGGGGAATGAGGGAAAGCAAGACCTATCACAGCATAGGAGGAGTCTCTACCTCCTCAGAACACTGAGGGGCGATGTTCCCACTTTCTCGGGTCTGAATCTCTGGGATGTGGTTAAGCCGGGCACCTTACCTGGGCAGTGAGTTTCTGCCTCTCTTCCTGGAACCGCTGCCTTTCCTCCAGGACCTTCGCCTTGGCACCCTCATACTTGGCAGTCATCACCTCCAGCTCCCGGGTAGTGCTCTGTGCTTCCTGCTGCATCTCAGCCAGACGGCTCTCAGCATCAGCACGCACAGCTGCCAACTCTTGGACATACTTCTCCCGGGCCTGGTCCAGCTCCACCTCCAGAAACTGTCGGCCAAGGCTAGCACGCTCGCCGAGCCCCCGGTTCTCCTCTGCCAGCAGGCCATGCGCCTTCTTCAGCATGCTCAGCTGCTCTACATAGCTGGCCTTCTCTGCCCGCAGCTGCTGGGCTGCTCGCTCCTGCTCTGCCACCTTCTGCCTCAGGGGCACCAGCTCCCCAAGCTCCCGCTGGGCCCGCATCAGCTCCGCCCGCAGCCCGCCAGCTGCCTGCTTGCTCTGCTCCAGTTCCTCTCTGTGGCGCTTCTCGGCAGCTGCCTGCTCAGCCTGCAGTTGCTGGCAAAGGTGTTTGGCAGGCAGCAGCTCACTCACCAGGGCCTGTGTGCTGGTGTGCTCCAGTTGCAGTGCAGAGAGGGCCTGCTCCTTCTGGAAGAACTTCTCTTGCCATGCCTTCAATTCTTGGCCCAGCTCCTCAGCTCGCTCTGCCTGTGAGGCCAGTTCCTGCCGTAGGTTCTCTGAAGCCGAGCGCTGTTTCTCTACCTCCTCCCGGAGGTTCTGCACCTCCTCGCGCAGAGCAGAGCTGCGTTCTGCTGCTCTGGCACTGTTGCTGGCAGTCTCCGCCTGGAGCAGACGCAGCCTTTCCTCCAGCTTCTGACTCTTCTCTGACTCAGCTATAACCAGCCGCTTCAACTCCTTGCTCTCTCCTTCCTTCTCCAGGACCTGGCGGTTCAGGATGGACACTTCCTCCTCCAAGCTGCTAATGAGGCTGCTTTTTCTCTCAGCCTCCTGCTGGCCCCGGGCCACCTGGGCTTTCCACTCCTCCTCAGCCTTGCTATGGTCCTGGGCCTTGACTCGGAAAGCAGCTAACTCCCTCTGGGCTGAGGCTGAGGCAGCCTGACTGTGCCCCAGCTCCCGGGCCTTCTCTGCTAACTGGCCATGTAGAGCCTCCAAGGCTCTGTCCTGCTCCAAGCGGGAGGCACGCTCCGACTCCAGACTGCGAGCCAGGTCATCAGCTTGCTCCTGCCACTGCTGGCACTGCTGTTCCAGCTCACTCACCTCTGCCCGAAGTGCCTCCAGCTCGGCGCCTGGTGCCTCCATCTTTGCAACAGCCTCAGACTGGGCTCCCATGCCTGAAGCATTCTCTCCACCAGCCACCCCTGCTGACTGCTGGTGTTCCTTTTCCTTCTTAGCCACCTGTGCCTTTAGCTGCTCGGCAGTCTGCTGAAGCTCCCTCAGCTCCGTTCTTTGGACTGCCTCCTGTTCACGTAGCTTGCTCAGCTCCTGCTCTTTGCCCTCCTTTTCTGTCAGGGCACGGGACAACGCCTCTTGCAGGTTAGCGAACTCCACTCGCTGTTCACTGAGGGCATTCTGCAGCCTCATCTCAAGCTCTGTTTTGGCTGCCTTCTCTAGGGCAAGGTCAGCTTGGGCCTGGTCCCGCTCCTGGGTCAGCCGTGCCACCTCTCTCTCCTGCTGCACATGCTCCTCCTGCTGTCGGCCCTGGCTCTCCATCAATGCTGCCCGCAGCTTCTCCAGCTCAGTGCCCATTTGCTCTGCCTCCCGCTCCATGGCCCGAAGCGCAGCCTGTGTGCTGCAGGACTGCTGCCCCTGCTGCTCTCCTAGCCACTCGGACTCTCTGGCCCTCGGTGAGTCCAGTAATTCACGGGAGGCTGTCTCCTGCTGTTCACCTGTCTTGCGCACCAAGGCCTCTAGACGAGCGACTTCTTTGCTGGTGGCAGCCATCTTCTCCTGCAGAGTGGAGAGGTCATTTGCCAGCTTCTGGGCCCTGACCTCTTTCTCCTGGACCTGCTGAACAGCTCTATCAAGGCTTGCGTGGAGCTGGGCTAGCTCACTCTGATGCTGGCCAATCTGGAGCCCACTGTGGGCCTCTATCCCTGCCATCTTCTCCCTTGCCTCCTGCAGCTCCTGGCGCGTCTTTTCATAATCTTCCTTCAGGGTCGTCAGCTGTTCCTGGAGGCCTAACTGGGTTACCCCTTGCTGGCTATCTTCGTATTGCCTCCGCCAGGTTTTAACCTCCTTGACAAGCAGATCAACCTCCTTGTCAGCAAGGTTCTTGGAGGTTCTGGCCTTTGCCAGCTCCTGCTTCAGGGCTTTCACCTCTGCCTGATGGGTCTCCCTAAGCTGTTGTAACTGGATGCCCAGTCCTCTGCGTTTAGCCTTCTCTTCTTCTAGCTCTTTTAGTTCCTGCTTATGCTGCTCTGCAAGACTTCGGGACTCTGCCTCCATTTCAGAGATGCAGCGCTGCTGTTCTTCCAAGGCAGCTGCAGCTCTGCATTTCTCCTCCTCGAGGCTGCCCTTGGTCATCCTCAAGGATTCCTCAAGAGTCCGGAGCTGCTCCTGGAGCTGGGCCTTCTCCTGGGCCACTCTTTCTCTCTCAGTTGCTTTCTGCTGCTCAGTCTTCAGCTGGGCCTCTAGTGCTGCCACCTGGGCCCGAGCCTCACAGTGCTCCTGATGGGCCGCCTTGATGCTGGCACAGAGCTCCTCCACTTTTTGGCTCAGTTCCGCTTTCTCCCGCTGGGCCTGGGTCACTGAGTTCTGGGCACTGTCCTGGGCTTCATTAGCAGCCTGAAGCTGCTGCTGCAGGATCTCCAGCTTGGCAGCCTTCTCCTTCTTCAATGTCTCCAGCTGCAGGCAAGCTGCATCCCGCTCCCGTAAGGAGGCCTCTCGTGCCTTGGCAGCAGTGGCCAGTTGCTGGGCGTGGTCCTGCCTGCTGTCCTCCAGCTCCCTGGTCGCCTCTTCCAACTGCTGCTCCTTCTGCTTCAGGCTGCTGCTCAACTGCTCTACCTGGTGGCGGAGGCCCTGGGAGGCCTGTTCTTGCTGTTGGAGGGTCTGCACCAGCTGGGCCTGCTCCTTCTGGGCCTGCTGCTTTAGGTCAGTCAGTTCTTGATTCTGCTGCTGGAGGGTGGCATTGAGTGTGGTGAGTTCCGCAGTCAGAGAGGCAACCTGGGCACTCAGCTTTGCTCCTTGAGCCTGAGAGGCCTGCTCCAGCTCATCCTTGGCCTGGCTCAGGTTGGAGATCGAGCTCTGCAGGTCTGCAATCACACTAGCCAGCTGCTGCTTTTCTTCTTCAAAGCGGCTCCGCTCAGCCAGTAGCTGGGCTTCCTTCTGAACATGCTTACTCTCCAGAGTCTCCACTCTGGCTTGGAGTTGAGTGTTATTTGTAGCAAGAGTGGCTGCCTCTTGCTTCAGGGTTTCCAGCTGTGGGACAAAGAGACAGACAAATAGGGATAGGCATGATTCCCTCAGTCACTACATCCTCTGGGAATCAAGGAGAAAAAGGAACCAACCCCAGCACACAGGTTTTCTGGCTGCTCCTGTGCATTCCTACCTGCAAGACATCACCAAGCACCTCACCCTTCTCCTGGGGTGGGGTCTCTGGCAGCTGGGCCAAACGTTCTTCCAGTTGAGAAAGTTTCCCCTGAAGAATTTCATTCTTCTCTTCCAGGCATTTCTGGGAGAAAACAAGAGATCCATGCGAAGAGGTGAAACAGGTATCAGAGTACCACACAGACCACACAAACATGAACACAATGTAACTCTACCATGTTGTTAATAAGATCTGTCTTTGCCCTGGCCTGAGGAGGAAAAAAAAAGATCTCAGAAATTATGGACCAGGCCTGTGAGGGACCTTTTTAGTTCTAGAATCAAATTAAATCACACTAAGTGCTGCTTCCTGCCTTTCCAAGGTCACAGAGCTTACTTCCAATTTCCTTACCATATATCTTGTCTCAGATAAGCCCTGACTCCTAGATTATACAAACAACCACCATTTAAAAATAGCCCCTGGAGCTGGGCCTGGTGGTGCACACCTGTAATCCCAGCACTTGGGAGGCTGAGGCAGGATGATCACTGTGAGTTCAAATTCAAGGCCAGCTGGGGCTACATAATGAGACCTTATCTAAAAAAAAGAAAAAGGAAAAGGAAAGAAAAGAAAAGAAAAGAAGAGCGACCCATTCAGGACCCCTTCTGTCTCTCTCTCTGACAGAAACTTTCTTTCTCTCAGTAAGTATATTCTGCTCTTTAAAAAAAACAGAAAAGAAAAGAAGCCCTTAGGCAGCAATCCCAGTCCCATTCCTACTTCTCCCATCATTTTTGATTAGAGACTAGGCACTAAACTTGGTGCATCTCTGAATTTCTAATCCAACTAAAAGTCTGGAAGTGCACTACTATTGTCTCATTTACTCAGTAAGAAACTGACACTAAGATGCTTAGTGTCATGCTAAAATACTCGCTGGTCAACAAGTGGCAGAGCTGGGTTCTTACAAATATCAACAATAACAGGTCTGGCATCCCTACATTTGGAAATCTGAACTCCCAAATGCTCCA
The DNA here is from genome assembly GCA_004363535.1 of Dasyprocta punctata. NCBI lineage: Eukaryota > Metazoa > Chordata > Mammalia > Rodentia > Dasyproctidae > Dasyprocta > Dasyprocta punctata. The sequence continues at coordinate 17,436 of RJWM01016068.1, read as the reverse complement.
AAATTCCAAACTTCCTGAGCTCGAGATGTTTGAGAAGTTTTGGATTTTGGAGTACTCAGATTCTGAAATACTCATGAAGTCTACGCAGATACCCTCAAACTAGAAAACCTCCCAACTCACACTTTCTGGTCCCAACCAACCTGCAACTGATTTGAGAGCTTAATTCCCCTCGTGATGTGTCCAGTACCTCATGCAGACCCTCCAGCCTGGCCCCGACTCCCCAGTGAGGTTACCTTGTCCTGAAGGGCTGTGCTGAGCTCCTTCTCCAGATGGGTCTGCTTCTCCGCCCACTCCCGAGTGGCCTTGCTGTGTTCCTCGGTCAGTTCATTGAGGGCTCCCTGGAGTTGCTGCAGGTTACTGGCAAACTCCCGCAACTTAGACATGAGAGGGACTCGTCACCCAGGATCCAAATGGCATGGTCACTGCCATCTGTTTCCAAATGCCCGGGGACTGATGCCGCCACCCCCCTCATCAATTACAATGAGTCACACTACTAATTCAGGACTACATCAACATTTAGTGCTATAACCCAGCCCCCTAGCAGCAGTCAATTACGCGATGAGGAAAGTGGCACAGTATTCAGGTATCTGAAGACTGAAGCCCAAGCTAGGTTCCAGGAGTCTTCTTAATCCTCTGGGGAGCCATCTAGACCACCTCAACCCTGAGGGTCTCCGTGCATGGCCCAGTCCCTCACCTTAAAGGACAGGTCCCCATTCTCCTCAGAAAGCTGGTTAATCTTGCGGTCCATCTGGCCCTTCTCTGTCTTCAGGTCCTGGCACTGCTTCAGAGTCTCATGCAGCCGCAAGGTGAGGCTGCCGGAAGGGAACAGTGAGGGAAAAGTGGCCCTCATTGGGACTGGGGAGGCTGGGAGCTAGAAAGAAGGCAGGGAAAGGCAGCTCTACCTCTCATTCTTGCCTCGAAGCTCCTCAAGTTCCCTGGGCTCCAGAGGGCTGGCTGCCTGCTTCTCGTTCAGCAGAGCAAGGCGGTCAATACGCTGCTGCATCATGGATATCTGAGCATCTGCCCCAGAGTGGGGAGGAAAAGTGGGGGGTCAGCACAGGACTGCAGGAGCATGGACAGGGAGGAGGGGACATATGGCCATGGGAATGTGAGCTTCCTGGAAGCCAGCCTGACCGTCAGCCTAAGGCTGAGCTCTAAGCTCCAGGACCAGCAGAGGGGAAACACAGGAGGGTAAACCATCACCCAGAGCTTCCCCAGATGTAAACCTCAAATGCCGTCTCACATCCCCAGCACACCAGGCACCCACCCTTCTCCGTGAGGAGCTTGCGGTGCTCAGCCAGCTCCAGCTCCAGCTCATCTCTATTATTTCTCTCATCTGCAAGCTGCTTCTTCAGCCGTCTCATCTGGAACTGTGGGGTCTGCAGGATATCACCCATTGGAGAGGCTGGAGAACCTGACAGGAAGCTGAGAAAGGAGATGGCCCAGAAGCCAGGGTAAGAGCTTTAGATTGGAAGCAACCAGCAACAGCCAAGGATGGGGAGCAGGGGCTGATGGCCATTAGCACTGCCCGGGAGGCCCAGGTACCTGGGTTCTGTCTGCAGTGCTATCTCGTGCCTCATGACAGGACCTGGAGAAAACTCCTTCTCCCGTCTCCATGCCTTAATGTCTTTGCTGGGCGTGGAGGGGGGGGGTACATATTCTCCTTGCCTCTGCAGAGCGGCACTGAAGGAAGGACTGCCTTAAACAGGGTACTGCCTTTGAAGGAGGCTGTCTGCCCACGACAGATCCCAACCAGTTTGCCCAATCAGTACTGGGTCAGATGAGGAAACCCCAGATGGACAGCATCCTCCAAACACCCTGTTATGTGAGAGGCTCGGCCTCCAGAATGCAAGGATTTGAGGACTAAGTGAATGCTGAGGCCCCTCCCAGGAAAGGCCCAGAACATACTTGTTCCCACTGGAAGAGGAGGCAACCTTCTGTAGCTCTAGGAAGCGAACCTCCCTCTTGGTCTGGTGGCTGGGTGGGGACAGATCTTCAGAGCAGGCACTGGAACAGGTGGAAGAGACAGGAACTAGAGAGAAGGAACACACAAACCAAGAAGTGTTAGTAAGGGTGATGAACTGCTTAGCATTATTATGCCATGTGAGAACTTGCCTAAGTAGGTATGACTCTGGGCCATATTTTTGTTTTTTGGGACAGGTTCTCATCATGCAGTTCAGGCTGGTCTTGAACTCACTATGTAGCTCAGGCTGTCTTGAACTTTTGGCGATGCTCCTGTCTCAGCCTCCTGAGTGCTGGGATTACAGACATGTACCACCATACCTGGCTGACTCTCTGGTTACATTATATGTAAACTACAGAGGAGGATACTACACAGAACCTGAAACCTGGTGTCTGTATATCCTGAGGTCGGGGCCCCTAACCACAATCAAGGGCAAAGCTTCCATGCTCACAGGGCATCAGTGCTCAGAAAGAGTTGAGAGACAGCATCCTCCATGCTCTGAAACTGGACCAGGTACCATGCTTTTCCTTCAGCAGAGGCAGCTGGGGGCCCTGCAGGGGATCTCCCTGTAGCTCCCAAAAGCCTCTTGTGTCAAGTGTCACTGTCCTCTTTCCAGCGCTGTCAGAATCCTTCACAACCTGTGCGTCCTCTTTCTCAAGACCTCGTCCCATGACCAATTCTGTGGGACACTCCTACCTGTCACCAATGAGCTCCCTTCTGCACCTACCCTCTGCCCCCTCGAGGTCTGATGGGGCCTCCTTGCTCTGCTCACAGTGCCTACAGTGTCAGTGGCTACCCACAGGATGATCCACAAGCTCATGTCTAGCCCAGAGCTCTCTCCTGCACTCTGGACTCACATCCCCACCTGAAGGTCTCGTAAACCTGAATATGAGGAACATCAAATTCAACAGCCAGCAAAAAATCTGCCCAGATCTGCCCCTCGGATTCCTACCACAGCTGACCTCCTGTTCACTCACCTGCTGTGCTGCCGGCCAGCTGCTCTGCAGGTTCCAACACAGATGCCTTATCATACTTACTGGTAGATGTGTTTGCTTCCCATCGAGAACATGTAGTTCATGAAGGGAAAACCTTTTTTTAAAGACTCTGTCTTTCTAGATCTTAAGCCTAGAGTAGTGATTATTTTAGAATTTCAAAGAAGACCTGGGCATGGTGGCCCACTCCTGTAATCTCAGCACTCTGGGAGGCTGAGACAGAGAAGCATCACAAGTCTGAGCCTAGCGTAGGCAACTTAGCAACTTAGTGTGACCCTGCCTCAAAGTAAAAAGAAAAAACAAGAAAAGGCAGAACGGCTAGGAATGTTGATCAATCTGAAAACCCTGGGTTCAGTCCCTTGTAACACAAGGGGGGGAAACAAAGGTATGTGTGGCTATGTGTCTGTGAGAGATAAAGGACAGCCTCACAGCACACGCGATCACATAGACACCCTGCGTAACTACCAGGCAGCACAGAGGAACGCTGTAGGAATGGAGATGATGTCAACACAGCCTAAGAGTCAACCCTCCATTACACCCTTCCTGAGCACCAACTCTGTGCCTCGTAACAGGGGCAGACCCCAGCACACACACACTCATTCACATACACTTGTATGACTATGATCCCAGCAGTCCCTGCCTGGATGAGGGGATTCTTGGGGGGGTCTCTACTCACCTTTCTGCAAGAAGACCTCTAGGTCCTCAGCAAGGTTCAGCCCATCCTCATGGTCCAGCATAAACTTAAGGATGACTGCTAACTCGGCCTGCACCATGGAGAGAACAGGAGCATTGCTGCGGTGTCAGAGACCTCTGAAGTGAGGGCTGAGAGCCTCCATCTAGGCAATGCCCACCCCAGGTTCTCCCACGTCCGCCGACTGAATCCCGCTCTTCCCCTCAGAGCCAGAGCCTCACAGCCTAACCCACAGTGCTCAGCAGCCCACACGGTCCTTTCCCTCTGCCTCCCCTAAGGATGCAGCCGGGGTCAGACCAAGTCCCTAACACACTTCACTTCCCGACTTTAGGAAAGGGGCACAGAAAGAAACTTTTTACACGTGACCATGGTGGGCTTGGTCCAGATGACTCTACTGGAGCAAAGAATGAGATAAATGAAGTAATGGAGAAACAGACACAGGGACACATGGATACACACGAAGACAGAAAAATTTCCATGTGTTATCCAAACACACAGGACAATTAAATATGTGTACATAAGAAAGGTCTTGGAAATCTACCCTTTAAACGGAGCAGTTATCTCTGAGAACGAGGCTACAGGCAAGTGATATTTCCTTCTTTGTGCCTGTCAATATTTTCTGGATTTTTTTCTCTTAACGAATGGCTGTCATTACTACAACCATGATTTCTCAGGGAACATGTCATTACTACAACCATGATTTCTCTTAAAGAGAAAGAAAAGTGGTGAGGGACACCAGCCTGGGTCCAGGAGCAGGGCGGCGCTTACCTGTATCCTATATTCAAACTGTTCCCAGTCCCGGAGGTTTTGGGAGCTCATGGAAGAGTGGTACAGGAGCAGCATGATTATCTAGAAGCCAAACAGGAAGCAGTCACTGAGCAGGGGTGTCTCTTCCCACTGTCTCCACTTTTCAGGGAACTCTGAGCTATTCCAAAGACTCTTCCAAAACTCCTAGAATTAGCAGTATCAGGCCACTATCTGTCACAGCCCCAGGATACACTTTGTTGTATTCTATCGAGGACTTTACACACACTGTGCAAAAAACTAACTGCCAAGATGCCTGTATGGCTAAATCCCTGGGCTCATGGAAACATGGGTATAAAGCTTCAGTCATCCTGTACAGTAATGCCAGCACCTCAGCGGCAAAGGGAATAAAGTAGACAGAGCTACAATGAGAAATACATTGATCACATAACGAGACCCGATTCCTGCCAGATCTCCACTGCAGCCCATAGTGTCCATCTAGGAAACTTCTTTGTCAGGAGATCATGGTCCCATAGGATCCCTGGGCTCTGGCTCAGAGGAGTGACTTCCTGGTCCTGCTCTAACTTTCAGGAGTCCCAGAAATAAAGCACCCACCATCCTCCTCTGGGTTAACCCAGCCCCCAAGTTTGGTATTCCATAGGTACCTTGGCTAGTTCCAGCTCTGACCCCTCCATCACCTTCTGCACAGACACAAGGCATTCTGGGGAAGAGGGACGTTTTCGATTTTCTGCAATGACAACAATGTAGAAAACATAGTGAACTCCCTGGGAATCATACCTGAGGCCATCAGAACACCTGTGTCTGAGAAGTAGACCTATAGTCTGAGAGGCAGGGCTCCTTACTCCTGTGTCCTCTCTTCCCAGCCACATACTTCAACTCTGGGTCACGACCCTGCCATCACCTGTCCACTCATCAATTCCCACTCAGCACCACAAAAGGAATCCAGAGGTCACTTTAGAGCAGTGATGGAAAACCTTTTAGAGACAAGTGCCCAAACTGCAAACCAAATCCACTGATTTTTTTGCAACATGTTAACACTCCAATTAAACCTGAATACTGAAGTTTTAGTTTAGAAAAAACAACTCACATTAGTATCTTTTTATGTCTTAAAAGAAAAACAACATTCATGCCATAGGTTTGCCATCACTGCTCTAGAGTCCTATTCCAACTAAGGGTCCAGACATCTAGAGCCAAGTCAGAGTAGAGTGAATGGGGATCCCTGGCTTTTATGCTGCCAGACAGGCTAGGTTCAACTACTAACCTTTCTTTCTAACTGGATTCTCATCTTCCCTAATTCTGGTGAAATGGAGATGGCAGACAGCTCCCTGGGTCAAATGTGGTGACACTGTGATTCAAGGCTAGACCAGAAAAAGGGAACTGACAAGTACTGTCCTAGAAGCTTCCAAAGTATTTTTATTTATTCCTCTGTCGACCCAAAGAGCAATCTCTTTTATCTTCCTACTACACACAGGGAGCCTATGTTCAGAAAGTGACAGCAGTGAGTGGTGTCAAGATCTCTCCACCACTACCTCTGCCCCTATGCTAATGACCTAAGCAACTACCTGAGGGAAGTTATCTGGGGAACACTGTTTTTCTTGCAAGGGAGGTAGGGTAACATGGATCCCTCTCTCTTTTGGCTCCTCAAAGTGAGGGGAACAGAAAGCTAAGGAGACAGGCATCTAATAGCAACCCTTTTGCTCTACACTGATCTGAGGGGGCTCCATCACTGAAGGGACAATTCTTACACTAAGTGATGTAAGACCTGGGAAGCTGATCCAGCTGTGTTTCTGTGCTAGAGTAGGAAGCTTTGAACCTTCTCTCCTCCAGATACCTATGAGTAGCTCCTCTGTGTCCCCAAGATCCAGATGCTAGGTAAGAAAGGCACTTACTCTGCAAGAAACCACATACAAAGTCCAGTCTCTCTGGCACTGGCTGCTGCAGGATTTGCTGCCCCTCTTCAGTGTCATGGCTAGAAAAAAAAACAAGCATTAGGACTGGAGTACCTAGTGATCTCTGCCTCCTTGATAACATGCTACTTCCCTTCCTTTCAGCACTCAGTTTACAGAGAGCTAGGAGAGAACCACTTCACATCCTGAAAACTCGCAATAAGATGCCAGATGACCATGTATTCAGTTGAAACTGTGGTAGGGACTTGAGATACGGAGTCCTTCTGGAAAAGATGGCACGCTGCCGGTCCATTTGCAAATATAAAACATCTCTCCATGGGAAGGGAGACAAGAGGAGACAGGTGGCACAGATGAATGGGAAGCTAGATTAAATGGCCTAGAGGGGCTCAACTCAAAAGTGTTAGGAAGCCTGAAAGACAAGGCTAGGGTAGAGTGAGAGGCCCAAGGAAAGGGAAAACAGGATCAAGAACTGGAAGAACAGGAGGGAACACTGCTCTGAAGTGAAAGGGTTCGCACACTAGGCAGAAGACTATGACTAAATGCTCCTAGAGGTGGGGCCAAGGGACACTTTCTTGATTGGTGGGCTTGGCTTGTGTAATTGGAGGCGGGAGGCAGCAGAGGGCGCTCTCACACAGCCAGGGACCAGCTCTGGGTGCCCTCAAACTGCAGTTCATTTTCAGAGGTGACTATCGCTTCATCGCTGAATTAGATGAAGTTATACTTCAAGTTAGAAAGCAGGCTTCTCTAATAGAGCTGCAGCTGGAGACAATGATTAAAGGGATCTCAAATTCTCAGAACCTTAGCCCTCAGGTCTTCAGGAACTTTCTGGAGGGCAGAACAGGCACTACCTAGAACCTTCCAGTGCCACAGGCATCCTGTCAGGAGCGTCCAAGGAGCATCCAAGTCAACACTATGTATTTCCCCTCCATGCTCCGCCCCATCTCAAGGGTTGTGAAAGCTTCCAAGCAAAGCCAGAATCTCAAGGAGGCACGAATTTCACAGATTCCTGTAGGAGCCTTCTTCCCTGCCTACCCACAGCTGGGAATGTAGGGACTGTCTGCCTCAGTGTACTCCATTCGAGTATTCTCATGTTAAGTGAGTGAAAAAAAAAAAAAAAAGTTAGGCTACACCAAAATGAACTTTTTTCCTCTTTCCCTCGCTATTTTTTTGATTTCTGAGACATCTGGGTCTCGCTTGTAGTTCAGACTGGGCTTGAACTCAGCATGCAGTCCAAATTGGCCTTGAACTTGCAGCAATTCTGCCTCAGCCTCCCAAATGTTAGGATTACAGGCCTGTGCCACCACACCCAGCCCTCTCTTTCTTTTTGACAGTTCTCAAAGGGAACCCAAGACCTTGCATACGCTAAACAAACATTTTTTTTTTTTTTTTTTGCAGCACCGGGAATTGAACTCACAACCTCGCGCCTGCCAGGGTAGGCGCTTAAGGCACTGAGCCAAACTCCCGGCCCTGGTTTTTTGAGGCAGGGTCGCACGCCCGGCTCCAAACACTCTTAACTCTTAACACTCAACTACATCACCGTCCTAACCCTATGCACACTCCCTTTTTAAAAATTTTTGAGATAGTCTAAGTAGCCAAGAATCCCCAGCCGGGCGTGGTGGCGCACGCCTTTAATCCCAGCACTCGGGAGGCTGAGGTAGGTGGAGCGTTGTGGGTTCGAGGCCAGCTTGGGCTACAATGCGAGCACAAGGCCGGCCTGAGCTACATAGTGCGACCCTTCCTCAAAAAACCAGGGCTGGGGAGTTTGGCTCAGCGGCTTAAGCGCCTGCCCTGGCAAGCGCAAGGTTGTGAGTTCAATCCCCAGTGCCGCCAAAAAAAAAAAAAAAAAAAAAAAAAAAAAAAAATTCCCCTTGCCTTGGCCTCTATAGCAGCTGAGATTACAGGTGTGTACCACCAAATCCCTTCCTCCCTCTCCCTCTCTCTGTCTCTCTCTCTCAGTACTGGGGATCAAACCCAAGGCCTTGCACATCAAGTGGAACATTTTCTAAAGAGGGTATAATTATTCTCTGAACTTGTTTGTTAACAGGCCTGTCCAGACCTCTGGAGTAAAAAACTACATGGAATGTGCTTTGGAAAATGCTAGTCCTAGAGAAATCCAGGCCATCCTCAATACCATGCGCAAGTCTCATCTGGCAGGAAGCCACAAAGAACTGCAGGCCACACCTCCACTGCCTTTCTAAAGTATCCCTGCAGTACTCAACACAAAGGCAGCCCACACAGCTGCTCACTCCCTAGCTGCACTTGCAGAAGTTGAGGCTCGGCGCAGATGAGCCAACTGGCAGTCCAGCGGTGGTTTGTCCTGGGAAGAGCAGAGGTCAATACCAGTAGGGTGACTGCCAGGGTTTCAGGGTTCCTGTCCACATGCTTCCCTCCACTCAACTCTGCTGTTCAAGCCTCACAGTTTATCAGATATGAGGCCACCTGTTGCTTTAGGCAGTTTGCACACTGAAGAACAAGGATGAAAACTGTCAGAGGAGTTATGTCAATGCGTTTTCGCAAGGAACCCAGCAGTATTCCATTCCCATAGCTTCTGCCACCAACCCTGCCATGCTCTTTGTTTTCTCTTGAAGATTAGCACCAGCAGCAATAGAAAAGTGAAAAAATAAATAAATAAATAAATAAAAAAGAAAAGTGCAAAAGTTAGAATATATTAATCCAAAAGGTCTATTTTTCTAAATCTGCAGTCTTAAAATCTGAGATGCAGGTTAGGGTTGACCAGGGATTTCAACAGCTCCCACTTTCAAGTTTCTCACCCCAGTCTAAGGTTCAGGAAGCACACGAGATGACAACTTGGGAAATAGGCATAGTTGGCTTTCCCTATGAAAATGTTCCGCCAAGTTATTAACCTACAGTAATTCAAGGACAACATACATTCTAACTTCTTCTTGTCATTAGGCCAAGGAAAATTATCTTTTCAAAAGCAAAAGCACCTTATTATTCTCAAGTCAAAAAAGCATGCTGTAGGCACATTATACCTTGTTGCTTTTAGTTTTTTGGGTTGTTTTGTTTTGTTTTGTTTTTTGAGGCAGGGTCTGGCTATGCGGTTCACGCTGGCCTTGAATGCAGGAATCCTCCTGCCGGGATTACAGGTATCTGCCACCAAGCCCAGCACACTACTCAATTTTAACATCACTAATCGAGCAGCAGCATTCTTGCAAAAAAAGAAAAGGAAAAGTCTTAAGCTAATCAGGCTTAGATCTAATTATCAGCTTATTGGCAACGAGGAGAACAATTTAAGTGGCATCATGATGATACAATTCATAAAAGTTAGGATTTAGGAATTTCTATAGGATCAAAATAATGGGAGAAGGTGGCAATGAGTAGAAAGGGATAAACAGAAAACAAGACTTGTGTAAGTTAATGAGCCTGATACAAAAGATTTTGAACACCGGGCTAAAGATTTCAGATTTAATTGTATTATTAATGAAGCATAACTGAGGTTTGAAGAGTCACTGAAATGTCACAATGAAAGCCGGATTTGAGAAAGACTCTTGAGATCGCGTACACAGGAATGGATGAGAATATGGTCAGATGGGAGAAGAATGAGGCCATGAGGGCCTGGTGTCAGAATGAGGCAGAAGCCTTCTGCAGGACAACTGAGAAAGACAGTGACCCACTAGTAATCAGTATCAAAGAGGGAGGAAGCCAAGGTGATGCTGAGATGTCCTGCCTGCGTACCTGGGAAAGGAAATGGTAGTGTCTGGACCAAAATGAAAGTAAGAAGAGTGATTCTTTCAGAAGCACTAACACTGGTGCTGAGTGCCAGGGATTTAGCTCAGTGGTTTAAGTCCCTGCCTGGCAGGTGCAAGGTAGTGAGTTCAATCCTCGATACCAAAAAAAAAAAACATTGGTGCTGGTCACAGTCATACGAAGTTTTAAAAACCCCTGTAAGACACCCCATTATCACCACACACCTCAAAGGACACCAGAAGCTGGCATGCGCCTGCAATCCCAGCACTTGGGAGCTGAGGTAGGAGGACTGCTGTGAGTTCAAGACTGACCTAGGAGATGCACAGTAAGTTTAAGGCGACCCTTAAGTGTTGGACTCTTCTGTCCTGAGTAACTCATCCCTACTAGACATTACTGATAGACAGAGAATGCCAAGTCTGGAAGTGGATGTGAAAAGAATTAAGATGTATTATGGACATGTACCAACTGCCCCTGATGAATGTAATCATTATGTACTGTAGACATGTACTGAAAAAAAAAAAAAAAAAGGGTGCAGCAGCACACCCATGAGCCTAGTAATTGGGAGGCTGAGGCAGGAGGATTGCTGCAAGTTCAATGTTAGCCTGAACTACATAGTGAGATTCTGCCTCAGAAAGACAAAAAATTTAACAAGTAATTTAAAAAAAAGACTGCCAACACCATCTTCACTCATTTACCTATTAACCCAAAATCTTATTAAAACCTATTCATAGGGCTTGGGATTTAGCTCAGCAGCACAGTGCTTGCCTGGCAAGCACAAGTTCTTGAGTTTGACTCCCAGTACCCAAAAACAAAACAAAACACAAAAAACAAAACCTAATCAATGTCCTAAGCACGGCAGGGACACAAACGAGACACAGCCCCTGCCTCTGGTACATCCAGCTCCAGTTCCTTCTTACCACCACCAAGTTACTCCCTAAGAATGGGTGATCAAATGCGGTTTCTGAGTGCCATGTATGGCACACACCTTTGACACTTCAGTCTACCCTTGCCCGTGGGCTCAGGACCTACTATACCTTCCTTTAAAAACAGGGACGGCATGGGGAAAAGGGGAAAAAGAAGAAGAGAGGGAAGAGGAAGAAGAGAAGGAAGGACTCTATTACTAGCCCTCTAAGTCCTTATTTTATGACTGGTCTCTGATTTAGCCTATGGTCCAAAGATATAAAAAAAGGCTGGGGATATACATTAGCGGCACAGCGCCTGTCTGGTGAGCGCAAGATCCTGAGTATCATTTCTAGTACAAAAAAAAAAAAAGAGGAGAGAGAGAAAAGACAGTTTTGCTCTTTTCGATTAAGGAAACTTGATTAACAATACAAAGTAACAAAACTGTTTCTGGCTTGACTGATCTTTGCTTTGACCCAGAAGGGTGTGATACAAGGAGGCAACCAACTGCCCTGATTTCCACAGCTAAGTGATGTGCAAAGGGAACGTGTGATGCACACACACAAGTCAAATAAGAGGCTGAATAGAATCCTGGCAGAAAGACAACAGGCTTATCAAAGTCTAATCAACCTCGCAAAACAAGTTAAAGGGGCAGGTAAAAAGCCTAGAAATGTTGTAGGTTTAGGAAGGGGAACAGCTTGACTGCGATGATTCCCTCATGCATAAGAGCTCCCCGCTTCTTACTCCTGGCCCCCGGGGTAGCATGAATAGGGCTCAGAAGAGAGACTGGCAGTGAGCTGAGAGAAGCGGTTACTGCAGACTCCTGTGGAGGGTGGAGGTGGGGAGTGCTGGAGGTCGTGCAATACAGAAGTGAGGAAGCCGTCAGATGGGACAAGGCTGAATCCTACCCTGCTGAGAAAACCAGTAACCGGGGGATGAGTGAGTGTGTGCTGGCTTCTGGGGCCACCCATCACAGTCCACAAGCAAGGAAACACAGGCCTCACCCTTGCAAGAGCCTTCCACAGGGCGGCTGCAAGGGGCTGCGTACTCACATGCTATTAATGATCTTGATGAAGACGCTGCCATCCTGGAGCTGCAGCACGGCCTCCACAGGCTCAGCCACGCGCAGACTGTTCACCTGCGAGCCACAAGGAAGAGCTCAGTGAGATCATAAGAAAGGCCGGAAGCATGTGGTCTGCACCTCTTCCCAGATGCTGCCAACTCTTCACTCACCGAGAATGCCTACAGCAGTAGGCTACAGGTGAGTCCCGGATTTGTCTGTATCTTTTTTTGGAATTGGGGATTGAACCCACAACATTCATACTGAGCTACATCCCTAGCCCTTATTTATCTTTTAGTGAGACCCTGTCTCAAAATAAAGTCATTGAAGTGCCCAATGCTGGGCTTGAATTTGTGATCCTCCTACCTCAGCCTCCTCCAAGATTACAGACATGCACTACCATGCTCAGTTAATCCAGGATTTTTACTCTCAGCAAAGAATACTGCTGCACTCATTCATCCAGACAGTGAGCCCCAGTCACAGCCACCTGAAGTGCAGCCATCAGTGCCTTTCCTAAGCTTCAACTAGAACCTGGGGCTGATTATACAACTGGGTATAAAATGGATCTGGAAAACTCCACAAGAAACTGCTACTCCTACTCATCCTCTAGAGAAAGGCTCTGAAAGTTTTTTTTTTGAGTATCTTCAGTTCCACTGCCATGGCTGCCTTGCTGTTCTGAATTGATTCAGCCTGCTGGGGCAAAAGGAGCTTTACATTATAGCCCTCTGTAGCTCTTGAATGTTTACATTGTAACTCATTGTACAGCTTGAACCTCTACACAATTCTGTCTCTTGAATGTTTACATTATAACTCTCTTGAATAATTTGATAGCCCTTTGTAGCTCTTGAATTTTGTGACATCTATTTGAAACTTATTAGGTTAGACACCCCCATACACAGATCTAAAACCTTATTAATACATTTGAAAAATGCTTTCCACTCAAAAAATTTTGAAGGGAGGTGGGAAAAAATAGTGAAAGAGCAATATTCTTTAAAAAAGAAAAAGAAGAGGAGCAGAGAACCCTAAAAACAAACTTCTCAACTCTGATTTAACCCTTTTCTTTACTTAAAGCAGATATTCACTTCAGTCAGTCTCTACACAAGAAAATTCACCGGGGTCACACGCAAATGAGTGACACACAGGTTATGCAACAAACATACAGGAGGTGTGACTGAAAACCGTGCTATGTTTAAATAAAACTATATATATGTTACAATGAAAGACATATGGCTGTGAATTCCCCTCAAACACGCCTCCGCGATTTGATGTTCACCCATCCTTGTCACTTTCTGGAGCAGTTCTGGAAGTTTTTTTTTTTTTTTTTTTTTTGTGGCGCCGGGTATTGAACTCACAACCCTGTGTCTGTCAGGCAGACGCTTAAGCCACTGAGTCAAACTCCTGGCCCTAGTTTTTTGAGGCAGGGTCGCACTATGTAGCTCAGGCCGGCCTTGCTCATGTTGTAGCCCAAGCTGGCCTCGAACTCACAACACTCCTCCTACCTCAGCCTCCTGAGTGCTGGGATTAAAGGCTCTGAAAGTTTTTTTTTTGAGTATCTTCAGTTCCACTGCCATGGCTGCCTTGCTGTTCTGAATTGATTCACAGGTTTACCTTTCATGCTCATTTCGTCTTTGGGAAGCAGCCACGAGTGGAACAGTGTCAGATTCTGATTCAGGGAATAGGGTGGATCAGGATACACCTTAACATTTTTCAGGGGCCTGCCTTTCCACTGGATGGCACTCTGGCCATAGCATTCACATGTTGTAAAGATACTTACAAACCACTTCAGAAAGTGGCAAAAATGATGGAGTGGTGGCACATGCCTGTAATCCTAGTTATCTGGGAGGCAGAGGCAGAAGAACTACAAGTTCAAGCCCAGCCTGGCAACTACCTATTTGACTTAGTGAGACCTTGTCTCAAAATAAAAAGGGGTACAGACATATCTCAGTGTAATGGCCCATGGTTCAGAAGCCAGTGACAACAACAACAACAACAACAAAAAACCAGGGGAGTGGGGCAGGGGGAGTGGGCAGGTAAGTTTGTTTGAAGCAAAGGGGAGTATTGTGAGGAGAGTTAATGGCAATGTGTCTTTTAGTGTAATAATTTTTTGTTCTTTCTTTCTTTTTGGTTTTTCGTGACAGAGTCTCACCATGCAGCTCAGGCTGGCCTTGCACTCACTATGTAGCCTAGGCTTACCTCCAAGTTGCAGCAATCCTCCTGCCTCAGCCTCATGAGTGCAGAGATTATAGGCATGTACTACCATGCCTGGCTGTTTTTTTCTTTACTCACTGTAATAAATCTAAATTTTTTCAGGGCCAGGAATACAGCTCAGAGGCACAATGCCTGCCTGGTAAGCGCAAGATCCTGAGTTCAATTGCCAATACCCACAAAATAAATACATAAACAAACAAACAAATAAAATTTTAACATTCACTGTATTTTTGATCACCTCCTATATAGTCAACTTCTATAGGAAAACTTAAAAACTTAGGAATGAATTTCCCAGCCCCTTGAATTAAGGAGGTACCTGCACTGAAGTTCACTTCGTATTACCACAGGAAGGAAGGGCTTGGTAATTAAGCTAATTAAATACATATGCAGCCCAAAGAGGGTAGAAAGGCTTCCCTGCTTATGGTAATATGCAAACAGCCAGATTCTATTGCTCTTAAATGTGTTCTTTAAAAATCAACAGGGCACTAGGACTGGTGACAGATGCCTGTAATCCCAGGACTCAGGAGGCTGAGGCAAGAGGATCACCACAAGTTCAAGGCTAGCCTGAGCTACACAAGACCGTGTTTCAAAACAACAAAACAAAAAACAAACAAAAATCAAATGGGCAGGCCAGGGATTTAGTTCAGCAGCTCAAGAACTTGCCTGGTAAGCACGAGGTTCTGTGTTCAATCCCTGGCGCCACAAAATAAAAAAAAATAAAAACCAATTGGGCTACTGCCTAGCGCAACAGCACATGGCTACAGTTCAGTCACTGTGGAGGCTGAGGAAAGAGGTTGGGTTGAATTCAGGAGTTCAAGGCCAGCCTAGGAAACACAGCAGGGTCTCATCTCAAAACAAAAATAAAATCCAACCAACAAATCAAACAAAAAGCTGTGGCGGGGAGCCTATAGATACAAAAAAAAAAAAAAAAAAAATTTTAAGATAAAAGCTTTTTATTTTTTTCTATTGTTTTTAAATTCTTTTCAAATACATTTTATTTCAAAACATGTTGATGGGGGCAACAATGGTACATACATTATGTATTGTCATCCCCAAATCATTCACCCAGAGCACAAGACATCTGCATTCAATTGTCCAAACAATACCGGCACAGATCTTTCTCATCAATTAATTCAGAGAAATCAGTAGTATAACGATCTTAACTAGTTTTTTGTATACACACACATACACACACATATATACATGTTGTTTCTTTCAGCTTCTCACACTAGTGAGGCAATATGTTTACACATGTGTGATTTATTTCACTTATAAATATGATCTCAAGTTACATCCATTTACACAGAAGTCTCCCGCTTATCTTTCTTTATGGCCGAGTAGTATTCCATTGTATAAAAATACCACATACAGATAAAAATTTTAGGCCTATCTTCTTTCCTCAGTTCCCATGAGCTTTTGTTAACAACTTTATCTATGTATCTATTTTCTTTCTTGTCAAACAAGAAATCAAGGGCCAGGTATATAGATCAGCAGCACAGTGCCTGCCTGGTAAGCGCACAGTTGTGAGTTCAGGGGGGGGGGCACGACGACAGGAGACGACACATAAGAGGACATCTCTATGTTCTCTACTTAAAAGGACTAAATTACAAAATAATTTTAAATTATCCTTTAAAACAAAACAAAACAAGCTGGGCATGGTGGCGCATGCCTTTAATTCCAGCACTCGGGAGGCTGAGGTAGGAGCATTGTGAGTTCGAGGTCAGACTGGGCTACAATGTGAGCACAAAGCCGACCTGAGCTACACAGTGCGACCCTGCCTCAAAAACCAGGGCTGGGAGTTTGGCTCAGTGACTTAAGCTCCTGTCTGACAGGCGCGAGGTTGTGAGTTCAATCCCTGGTGCTGCAAAAATAAATAAATAAATAAAAACACCTCTTCCTTCTTATGCTATTTTAATTCACTCACTGTTACTTAGCATTTTAATAAGTTTTTTTTTAGCACTGGAGACTGAACCCAGGGCCTTGTGTTTTACTACTGACCTGTAACACCAGCCCTCGATGAAATTTTTTTCAGTCTTTTTTCCACTAGGTAATTTTTTTTTAAATCAGTTGTAATTATTTGTAGTGTATATTCTACACTATTTTTTTCACTAACATAATGGATACCTTTTTTCTTTTTCTTGTTTTGAGATAGGGTCTTTCCTTGTAGTTCAGGCTCACCATGAACTCACAACATAGCCCAGGGTGGCCTTGCACTCCAGGCAATTCTACTGCCTCAGCCACCTGAGTGCTGGGATTACAAACATGCGCCATCAAGTTCGGCTTAGAAGCCATTTTTTATACAGTGCTCACAGTTTCACTTTAGCCTCATAGCTCATTTAAACTGAAAAAAAACTCTTTATACTTTAATACAGCTCATTATAACTTTTGAGAAAAGTATGTAAATATTTACTGCTAAATAAAATTAGCCTTTTTCTTTTCTTTCTTTTTCCAGTACTAGGGATTGAAGCCAGGGCTTTTACACTGAACTATGTCCCAAATCCCCCCACTCTTTGTGTTTTAAATTTTGAGGCAGGGTCTAAGTGTTACCCAAACGAGGTTTGAATTTGTGATCCTCCTGCCTTAGCCTTCCAGAAGGCTGCGATCACAGACCTGTTGTGTGCCACCACACCTGGTCTAAAACTAGTCTTATGTCTTATTTGCTGTAAAACAGTCATTGTAGAGATGAGTTTAGAACCTAAAGAAACAGACAAACTAACCCATATAAGTCAATATGGCTATAGGTGCCCTCAATATTCATGGTTTTCCCCACTGAACTAGTAACATAGCTCATTGGTCCCCAGTAATCCAATCAACATTTTTACAGGAAGAGAGAAAGTAGAAAGAAGAAAAGACAATGTTCCTAATACAGATATGAAACACTAGAATTCAACATAAATATAAAAATACCAGTTTGGGGTTTTTTTTTTTTTTCTTTTTTTTTTTTTTTGTTTTTGTCTTTTTGAAACAGGGTCTCGCGGGCCGGGCGTAGTGGCGCACGCCTTTAATCCCAGCACTCAGGAGATTGAGGTAGGTGGAGCATAGTGAGTTTGAGGCCGGCTTGGGCTACAATGCAAGCACAAGACCGGCCTGAGCTACATAGTGCGACCCTGCCTCAAAAAACTAGGGCCAGGAGTTTGGCTCAGTGGCTTAAGCGCCTGTCTGTCAGGCATGAGGTTGTGAGTTCAATCCCCGGTGCCACAAAAAAAAAAAAAAAAAAAAAAAAAAAAAAAAAAAAAAAAAAA
>RJWM01016067.1:0-46282 GCA_004363535.1 Dasyprocta punctata | reverse complement strand
ACTTGGGTGGGCCTCTCCCCATTCTTGCCTCCCCACTACACTCTCCAGCCTCCAGTAGCCCGCATTCTATCCTCAACTCCTATGATGGCAACTGTTTCACATTCCACACACGAGTGAGACCACAAGGTCCTTGCAGATATTCTTAACCCCCTTTTCCAGAACCAAGAGACTGAGCCTCAGAGCTTTTGAGTGATTTTGCCAAGGGTCACAGAGCTAGTAAATAACACAGCCAGGTCTCAAACCAAGGGCTTTTAACTCTAAATCCTATGTTCTTTCCATGGCATTATGCAAGCCTCGTAATTCTAAGATACAGTCCTAAAATAACACAAAGGACTCAGCCAGCCTCCTGCTTTATTCCCTTGACCTCATTAAAGCTTTAAATGGAACTTGTCCTCGCAAACTTAGGGTACAACATCAAATCCGTCTGCGTTTCTAGGGCACGTAGCAACAGCTTGCTTTAATCTAATAATTGGCTGAAGTAGAACCACAGAAAGGACGTAAAAAAGGCAAATTGTCATTTTTCAAAACCAAGCCATTCCCTGCCTAAGAGGTTCACAGCTTTTTCTTTTTCCAAGAAAATATTTATCTGTCTAAAAGATTTCTTCCCGTTAACAATATTTTTACAGCCTTTGTGATACTTTTACTGCATTTTAGATGCAACCTAAATACTATATATTTCAAGAATGGAACCATTACATTAAGAACGCTGCATATGTTTAAAAGTGTCTTTTATGAGGTTTATTAAAAGAAGCCATAAATTTCGGAGAAAGGTTTAAGCCATATTCCATTGATCTTACTTCTCATTTAAACAAAATGTAAACTTTAAGTAAAACCTCAATGTGGAATGTAAACTCACTCATATACCTTGAGCTTGCTCGTTCACATGTGCCACCTTTAAAATATTAAATCATCTGGGAAGCACTCCATTCCTTGGAGTGTTTTCCAATCACAACAAACAGCTTTCTGGTGATTGCTTGTACCTGTTGAATTTCTTGGATTCACCCACAGTGGAGCATGAGTGGTGCCAGTTGGCTGAAGCGTCAGCTCTTTAAATCACCATGGGCTCTGCGTGCTGAAGGTCACATGCAGCTACCCTAGCTCGTGAGATGTCCTCTCCACAGATGAACTCTGCACCAGAGGTAGGCACTCATCCACATTTCATAAATGGAAACACCAAGACATGGGCAAGTACCCAGCCAGTTTCCAAGATTATAGAGTTCGGAAGAGTCGGCATGTGAACCCAGTCTGACTCCAGATGGATGAAGTTCAAGTTCGACTCTCTCCCCAGTATTACCTAGCCTTCTTTACAGGATTGTGATGAGGATTAGAAGAGGCCATACACAGAGTGCATTCATCTCAGTGCTTGACAGATAGCACTCAGCAAGCTCAGCGGTTATTAGCAACGCAATTATTAGCTAGTGCGTGTTGAGACTCATCATCTCTACTCGGGCCCGTCCTTCACAAAGACCAAAGCAAACTGTTCTGTGAGCTCAAAAGTGCCCTATGTAATACTGTGACATAATGACAGACATATATTTGGTCTTCATCTCCAGTTCCTGGCCCAGGACTCCTAAACACCTGGGGAAATTGTTTGTTTGTTTTTTATGAATCGTTTTTATCAGTGTATGTTTACAGTGCATAGAAGTTACATTTAATTCAGGGAGTTGATACACGTGTATGCTTTATCTCGACCATCTTTGATCCCTGTACCTCTCTCCCACCCTCCTCCCCCTCTCTGATCCCCTTCCTCATCTCCAAAGAGTCTGCCTCTCTGATTCCTACCATCTCTCCTTGATTTTACTCTTCATTTACATCTCCGGTTTCTCATATTAGAGACACTATGTGACACTTAACTTGCTATGCCTGACTTATTTCACTTGACGTAATAGTCTCACGATCCATCCATTTTCCTGCAAATGACATGATTTCATTTTTCTTTGTGACTGAATAATTTCTATTGTGTATATATACTCACTTTCTATCCCTTGGAATTTCTGGGTGATAGAGGGAAGAGGAATAACTTTTATTATTCATAACAAATCTCCTTCAGCTGTACTTAAGTTTGTGTTAATGAGATGGCTGGTGACGGGAAACCCCTGGGCGATTTCAGGAAAGGGCCTGGTTGCTAGAGAAATCAACTATGTCACTGGAGAGTTGAAATTTTCAGCCCCACCTCTGACCTCCACCGGAGGGGGGAGGAGATTGAGTTAATCAGAATAAAGAATAACTTAGTCAATTGTGCCTATGCAATGGGACATCATGAAAGCCCTAAGTAATTAGTTGGGAAAGCTCCCATTCTGGGTTGATGGGAGTGTGGCACTTCTGGATCTGAGACAGAGAGGGCCCTGTGCTCAGGTCACCTATGGGGTTCACCCTCTGTACCTCTTCCCTTGGCTGTTTCTTTGTGTGGACATAAGGAAAGTGCTTCCCTGAGTTCCATGCACCGTGATGGCAGAGTATCAAAACAGGGGGATTCCCTGACCTGCAGCAAAGGCATGTGGAAGCACAGAAACTTGGGGAACGGCCTCTGCCACTGGCGTCTAAAGAGGCTTTATGCTTGGGGCACTGAGCCCTTGACTTGTCAGGTCTGTGCTAACCTCAGGTGATTGATGTTAGAAAAGAATTAAATAGTAGAACATCCCATTGGTATCAGCAGAGAATGGTGTGGTGTGGAGGGAAAACCCCCACACATTTGGAATCAGAAGCATTCTAAGTGGAGAAATGGGGTTTTCCTTTAACATCCCAGCTCAGGCCCTTGTAAAATTGAGTTAGCACTGATTGCCTAGCCAGGAAACAGAAATTACAAAATCAATCACCTCCATAGGAAAGACAGGTGGTCTCAGCATCATGGTATTTCAGTCCCATTTGTATGAGCTTTCAGTCCTTTCTGGCCCTGCAGTCCATATCCTCTACCCAACACCCAGACCCCGCACTCAAAGCAATTTCTATTCATTCTTCCTTTACGTTTTTAAACTTTTGTACTTTTCTATCTGGAATGTTTTTTTCTATCCCACCTCACATGGCAAACTTTTATTCATCCTTCAGTACCAAGGTCATGTCTCTCCCCCTCAATTTTTCCTTTTTTAAAGCTCTGTTGACATTTTTTAATAATATTTAGAAGGTGGTAGTGTATTTATAGACTTCCATTTCTGTTTCACCCACTAAAGTGCAGACTGTAAACAGCATGGAAAAAACAGGCAGGGCATTATTCATCTCTGTAACTTTTCACCTAACACAGAGCCTAGCCTGAAGGAAAAGGTCCATAAAAGTCTAAGTAAATGAGTATTTAATGACCCCTGTGGTCAGAGCTCACCCATTTTACCTCAAAGGCTGATCATATTAGAATCAAGTACCGGAAAAGTACCGTTCTCTCAGCGTTGTGCCTAAGCTGATGTCTCTAGACACTGTGGGTCAAAATCTGAGCTACTGAGCTTTGATCTTTCTGGACCTATAGAAAATAAAGTAGTAGTTTTGACTCCAATTCTTATAAAGAAACCACCTACAACATTACCTGCTGCTACCTCACAAAGTCTTTAGGCAATTAGGTCCCAATTGCTCATCTTAGTACTACCAAATGCCACATGCCTTGGCAGAAGTGGCTTGAAATCTTTAGAACTGAGTGGATGCTGCAGAACAAGTCCTGTCAGGCCAGGGATTCCTAGAAAGCATGGAGAAAATTGGCTTACACCGGGGTCAATATGGAGACAATGTAAAAGTGGGTCTGCAGGGTGAGGAGAACTTTGTATAAATGAGATTGTCACTCCTGACTCCTGTTTATGTCACAACCTAACCCAGTGTTACAGTTTGTATTTTGAGAAGAAACGCCTTTATGCAAGTTTCCTGAAGCAATTGTTGGGTGATTCACCTGAACACATATAATATCTCACCTAACTCATTATGTGGTAGTGACATCTGCTGGGGACCATTGTCACTTCAGGGTTCTTGTTTTAGTCTCATGTTAAGTAACTAGAATGTTAGCTCAATTAATTTTGTTAAGAACCTTATAAAGCAAATGAGGTACTGATCTGCACTAGTCAGATGAGGTAACTAACTTAATGTCACACAGCTGATATGTAGTGGAGCTGAGATTTGAACCCAGGGCCAGATGACTCCAGATCTGTGATCTTAGCTGTTAAAACCTGATGCCTGTTCTGGCCTCATCTTCCTCAATTTAAATATATTCACTATATAACATCTCTCTATTGATTTTTTGGTTGTAGTTTCTTTTTTATTAGTACATGCTTGTAATACACAATAATTTTATCCATCTTGGGGAACAAGTGCACATAGATATCATATCTTAGTCATTTTTCTTCCTTTTCTCTTCTGTGCTCTTCTGTTTCCTCCTATCCTCAGATCCCCTTCCCATCTCCACAAAGTCTATGCCTGTTTCCTACCATCCATATTTTATTTTGCTCTTTAAATTACTTGTATTTTGTGTTCTCATGTAAGAGCAATCTTGCAATATTTAACCTTCTGTGTCTGTTTATTTCCCTTAGCATTTTGGTCTCAAGAATTTCCCTTTCCCTACAAATGACTTGAACTTATCTTTCTTTATGGCTGAGTAGTATTCTTTTACATATATATAGCACATTTTCTATAGCATTTATTTGCTGAGGGGCATGTGGGCTGCTTTGTGTTTGTATATCTGTTTCACCCATGAACCCTGTCTTCCTAATGGCAGTCCCACTGGTCATTTCCATATTTGCGACGTGGAGCTCCCAACACATACTAGGTGCTTAATAAATATTTGTTGACTAAATGTCACAACAACGAGTGACAGAGCAAAAAGCTATTAGTGCATGTGGGTGGTAGACATAGAGCAGAGGGGAAGAATGGTGAGGAAGGAAGAGCCACTCTTTGGAACCACCGTGCTTTATAATCTGGTTTTCGGAGAGCACATCCGTGTGAGCAGTACTGACACTAATTGCACTGTAACCCTCCTGGAGGTCATGGGAAGCTCTCGTGCTCTTCAGAATGGAGTCTGCATTTCCTGCTTTGGAAAATGAGACTCTTGGGACTCTGGCTCCTGCCTGGCACTCCAGCTTCTGCTCTGGCACAGCCCCTGATGGGCATTCCCTTCTCACTCCACTAGCACTCTTCTCTCTTCCTTCACAAACCTATATTCATTTTCGGGGTCTGGGTATCTTCTCCTCCTACAAGCTTTCCCTGAGGCACAATGGGTGCTGAAACTCTCTACTGTGATATAAAAAATCATAGGTACAGGCAGTGCTTTCGGATGCAGTCAGATGTCCTGAGATTGAGCCTCAACCTGGCCATGCACTAGGCTTGTGACTCTAGATAAGTTACTTTCTTGTTCTGGATCTGAGTTTCCCCAGTTCTAAAACAGCGATAAGGAAGACTGGAACTTTTTTCGTAGTGCCATAAGCAATGAATGAAGGAGCAACTACAACATGTTTAGAACAGTTTGTCATGGGAGGGGGGGAATCTGAGTGTTTGCTATGATTTTCACTATCGTTATGTATTTACTTCTCTGTGTCATCCTACAGTCAAGTGGAGACTCTTTTTGCAGTGTCTTTATTTCCACAGGGCCCAGAAGAGTGCCTGTTAGGAATCACTGTCTAGGAGAGACAGAGGAGAGAGAAAATTAGAAATATGCTTGTGTGGTTATGGAGTCCCACAGTTGAACAGGGTGGAGGCAGCTATGAAGAAGAACTGAAGCAAAGAAGAGTCAAGAAGTGTATTTTATCATGGCTGCTGCTTCTTCGGCCTTCTCTGTATTTTGTGCTGTGCACAACACTTATCTCTAATTGCTTCAGTTCCTCAGCCCCTTCTCGCTCTCCAAAGCCCAACCCCACCAGGACATTTATTGATAGTTCCAACCACATCTTCACATGGAAAACATATTGAGATCATTCAAATGGTCCTTACAAAGAATCAGAAACCAAATGACATGAGCTGGAGAGGGAGCCATCTCCTATGGGTACAGTGTACACAGATCCAAAACGCATTTGGCTCTGGAATAGCTCTCCTACCTGTCTTCCAGCATGAGAACCATGCCTTTTTTTAAGCTGTCACAGTTCCAGAAAGACCCCCACTTAAACTATAAGGATGCTACAAAATCTGATCTCTGGAATGCACATGAGAGGATTTCTTTTTCCCTATAAAAAGCACAGACTTAGTGACTCTTGGGTAATGAGTTGGTTCAAGTTCCAGAGAGAAATAAGAAGAGCTCCCCTTTATCGAGTGCTTTGTGTGTGCTGTTAGGATGTGTGAAGTATTTTAAGCACTCAAACCTAAGAGTTGCATTGGGAAGATAGGAAAAGGTAATTGGCCCTAACTAATAAGAGAAGAAGGCATTTCTGAGAAGAAAGGGAGCTTCAAAAAGGGGAGCAGCATGGGCCAATGTCTCCAAAATTGGGTCCTCATTGGTCAGTTTTAGGAGAAGCTGCTGAGAAGGCTCTGGCATGGCAGTTCAGGGGTTGTATGAGACAGTTTTCCAGAAACACAGCCAATAGGACATTGAAAGTGAGAGGTAGCGGGGATTTATCAAAGACATTCACTCACAGGATTATGGAAGCTTCAGAGTCCCATCACAGGCTGTCTGCAGGCTGGAGACCCTGATGTGCCAGTATCACGGCTGAGTCCAAATCTAGAAGCCTTAGAACTACAGAAGTAAACAGTGTGATTCTAATGTTAGGCCAAAAGCCTGAAAACTTGGAGACCCCTCATGTAAATCCTAGAGTCCAGTGGCTGGAGAGCCTGGAATTCTGACATCAAGGTCAGAAGAGCAAGAATGTCCCAGCTTCCTGAGAGAGACATATTCACCTCTTTCTGTCTTTGTATCTCTGGGCCTGGCCCACTAGACAGTGTCCATACTCACTCTCCCCCACCTAGTGCACTCAGACTCACACCCCAGGCACCTAGGGAAGCACCATCCCCCCATGCACCCACAGATAATGCTTCACCAGATTTCCAAGTATTCCTTAGCTCAGTCATGTGGACCCCTAAACTTAATCATCGCAAAAACCATTCTTATCCCTCACTCTGTGGACACAAATTAATATGCTTTATTAATGTCATTCTCTCTCTCTCTCTCTCTCTCTCTCTCTCTCTCTCTCTCTCTCTCTCTTCCTTTCTTTTCCATCAAAGCCTATTCCCAAAGAAGAGTGAGTGAATGGTCTTTCTTTGAGGCCCTGAGCAATCAGCTCACTCATTTTTCAGTAAGTAGGGACTGTTCACCTCCCAGTCAGGCACAGAGGTGGCTGAGGACCAAAGAGCCAGACAGGCCCAACCCCACCATCAGGTTCACAGAAACGTAAGAAACATCTTCCAGTAAACCAAGTAGTAAATCCTTGAAGTTCTGCCCCATCTAGAAGGGATCCCACCTCTTCCACCTTGCAGTCACTTCCCCTGTGAGCCCTCATCTTCTCTCCACTGGAGCCTCCTGGAACGGGTCTAACTTCAGAGCAAGGTCAATACTCCTTAACAAATCTTATCAGTGTCTGGTAATGTGGTCCATCTGCTTTAGGGTTCTCCCACCTCCTGTTTCGCCCCAGCCAAAGAAGTTTCCGAGGGCAATTGGTAGTTATTCGTATCTGGACTTACACGTTTGTGGTTCCCCCCTCAAACACTGTGGTGCTTGCTCACTTAATTACATTCTTTTCACCCTTCACAGTTCGCCATCTCTGGAGGCTTCACCAGCCTTCTAAGAAAGTTTCCTCTTCTTCCTGTGCTCCTAGAGCCTTGTTGAGTGATGCTAATCACTATGTATTTGCTTCTGGAGGTCATGAGTTCGGGGCCCAGGAGTGTCCCCCAGTGACCTCAGTATCCATCATCCATTTAGCTTATCACAGGGAAGAGGTAGAGTAAGAACACAAAACATGTTTGGACAAGTGAATGAATGCATGAATATGAATGCCTGAATGAATGGATTAATGTATAAATGAGAGTATAAATATTTTTAAGTAAATGAAAAACAGTCAAGTTGAGTCAGATGATCATGAGAATACACAGCTGGAATGACTCTACCAAGCGAAAGTAGAGTAGAAAATTTCACTTCTGTCTGGAGGTGAAATATGTTTAGGTATCATTACCTACATTAGATGGGGGAACATTTAAAAAAGACCAAGAGCACACAGGAGAAGTTGGTATAATCCCCTGATGGAAGTGAATTAGATTTCCATTACCTTATCAAGGGCTCCTAAGTTCAAATCATTAAGCAGGTTACCCAGCCCTACTTTCCTCTGTAAGCTCATTCTCTCCTGGGGAAATTCAAAAGGGCTATATCTTTCTAGAAATGCTGTTTAAAACTGCTGAACCACACAAATCATGTGGTGTCTGGATTATTTCACTTAACAAAATATTCTCCAGTTTCATCCCTATCGTCATAAATAGTAGGATGACCTTTATAAAAGCTGAATAACCTCTGTGTGTATGTATATGTGAATATATACATACATGTATATAATAGCCAGAGGAATTTTATTTATTATATATTCATATATGTTACATACATGCATACTACATATTTATATACATATGAACACATTCTACATACACACACTTATATATGTATAAACATACCACCTTTAGGTAGGATGAATAATCCAGAGATCTAGTGTACAGTATGATGACTATTTTATACAGGAATGTTGCTAAGAGAGTACATTTCAGACATTCACAACTATAACTGTGAGAAGAGATGGATATGTTTATTGACTTAATTATAGTAATCCCTTTACATGTGTATATCAAAATATACACATATACCTTGAATATAATCAAAATTTGTTTTAAAAGGGAAAATCTTCTGAGCATAACTTGGGTACAATAGGGCAAGGCAGACCTATTCTCTCCTTTCCTGTCCTATTGATGTCACTGTTTATTGGAGCTGTCCCTCCCCCAACAGACTAGTCCTACATACACAAGCCCCAAACTCCTGGGCCAAGTCTGGCTGGCACCTGGAGCCAAATTTCATGGTCCCCTTGCCATCCTGTGTTCTTACCAATTTCCACCTTGCAAGCACTTCAAAGACTCCCTTGAATTTTCTTCTTATTCCTGGTACAAATTTAAAATTTGGAATGAAAGAGAAATGATAATAAAGTCAAGAGAAAGTTCATGGGACTTTTTCTTCCATGGTCAGCTTATCACAAGTGACTGATTTTTTAAATGTTCATTAAGTATTTGTAAGTGGACACTGATTCACAAAAGACAAAATAGATAAAATATTTGTATGCACAGACACTGCTTCAAGTATCTGTGAGTGTGAATGTGAGTCTCTTCACAGATGTGATGGTGATCTTTCTACATGCTGTATGAGAAACAAGGCAGGTATAGATTTGCCATTGTCAATACGTACCTTTTTCTTGACTGTACAGAAATACTGGTTCTTGAATTTAAATCTTTCTTAATAGATTTACAATCACCTGCAACTCTACTCTTCCTTATATTAGTGCGTGAAAAAAAAAAACTGTTTTCCTAAGTCTTGGTCCACCAAATTGGTACATTTTTGTGATTATCTTTACAAATCTTTTAAGAAAATCATTGTAAGGTTCAGGAAACTGTTTATAGTTTTGGTAGAAGAAAGTTTTCTAGTATATTTAATAGCTATTTTGAAATTAATTTTGAGGATTTGTCTTGCAGATTATAAACAGTGAAACCTAATTATCATTTTTACAATAAAGAAAAGCAAGACAGAGTCATCCTTCAGCATCTTCAGGAGACCGGTGCCAAAATCTCGTAGATGCCGAAATTTCCAGATGCTGAAGCAGTTGCATATAACTTCGTGTACATTCGCCACATAATTTAAACAACTTCTAGGTTGTTAATAATACCTCATACAACATAAAAGCTAGGTAAATTGTTTTATTGTTTAGGGAATAATAAAAGAAAAAGTCTGTACAATATAGTATAGATTCTTTTTCAAAATATTTTCAAATTGTAGCTGGTTGGTCTGCAGGTGTGGAACCTGCAGATACAGGGGGAGGACTGTATATAAAAGTCATACACAGTGATCCCTCTTGAGATACACATAAGTAGGTAGAACATACTCCTCTTCTTTAAAAGGAAGTAGAACTTAATGTGAGGAAGAAATATAAAGACTGTTGGAAAATTTCATGGTAGGATATAAACAAAGCCAAGTTACTGTGTGGATATAGACAGACTAGAAAAAAAGAAACTATTTCCTTCTTAATGAAATAGATGAAAGGAGAACGAAGAGAGAAGGAAGTAGAGAATAAGGGAAAGAAGGAGGGAAGAAAAAAGTAGTAGAGAAAGAGAGGGAGAGACAATTGTTCACTAAATCTGACAGCTTCAGTGCATCACTTTAATAAAGCACCCTGACGTTAAGTGAAAGAGGGGCTACATTATAAGATCACAGCAGTCTTTCAGAACACTGGGGAAAGATATTAAAATCCTCAGCAGCACTAGCAACTATAGTAGGCTCGAAAGGTTAGGGGCCACTGCGCTATAGGGAGTTACCATCAGACCCACATGCTTTCCATCCTTTGAAATTTCTGCCAAAGTTTAGATTTGCAGGAGAGAAAAATTCATTGGGCCAGCTCAAATCCAGTTTAAAACCTGAGTCAACAGCAAAAGCTGAGACAGATGACAGCGGTTAGGGGCAGTGGGTGACATATATTGAAGGCCGGTAAAAGCAAATATTGTGTGTATTTTTACTATTTATCAGAAGCATTAAGAAGACTAAAGATACATTGGAGAAAAAGCAGACAGAATTTGTGCCTTCAGGAAGCTTGGGGGATTTGTATGAGCAAGGCTGCCAGGCAATTAGTGTTGATTAAGCAAACCTAAGAAACAGAGTTCCTGGGGCTCCAAAGAAAATCTGCAAACTACCAGAAAACTATAGACACATTTCTTCAGGGATTCTTGTGAAAAAGTCCTAAGCTGAATCCCTTAAATCCTATACCAGTTTATAAAGGGTGATGGTTTTAAGGAGGGGCATGGAGGCAAGGGAAACCTTATCAAGTTCAGTGATGATCAACTATCCCCGAGTACAAAACAAAACGAAAAACCAAGCAACGTTAAATAACCATGAAGATTAATAGAAAAAATCCAGATAGTGTCTACATTTATAGTGATTAGCTGGCCTAGTACCTAGCACTGTGGAGACAGATTAAATATTAGTTGAATGTGAATTTATGTTATGTTTTAATTACTGATAGAAAGCCTATATATATATATATATATATATATATATATATATAGTAGCAAGTGTATAAGCTTTACAGCCAGGCAGTCTGAACTCTGACATGTTATTGCTATGCGACCCTAGACAAAGTTATTCTTTAAACTGAGGTTGCTAAAGATATATTGATAGCATGTTGTGAGGATTAAATGGAATGATTTCTATAAAGTCATATAGTAAGTGCTCAGTAAATGTTTACTACTTTTTTCTATATGTTCTTTTTAAATGCATGTTCTCAATATTCAGTATTTGGTCTTATTAGAAAGTTTGCTTTGTAAAACATGGTCTAAAAAGTAATTCTTATAAAAGTAATGGACTAGACAGAAATCTGGGGTCTGTGATAAACTTACGTCTTGCAGCTCAGTGAGACTGTTCATTAAAGGTTGTTGCTATCACCACCTAGTGGTAGCATACTGTATATACTTGAGTAATGACATAAAGTGAAATCCTGAACAATGCTTAGAGTTTCACATAATAAACATACTGAGAAGTATTTAGATAGTAAGTTTTTTGCAATACATTTCCTAACCAATTTGTGGTAATGTCTTGATATGTCATGAAAATGCCTAAAGCAGTAATCTGCATTTTCACTAGTTTCTATCTTTAAAGCCATCAGCTTCAATACTATTTTCCCTTCACACCTCTTGATATCCTGGCTTTGGCCCGAATTCAAAAGCTTGGGAATTCCTTTGAAGAATAAAGCAGGGCATGGCATCAAAAGCACAAGAAAAGGTGGAAAGAAATACATAAATTGAACAGAATCAAAATTAAAAATCTTTGTGCTTCCAAGAACACTACTCAGAATCTAAAGACAACCATAGAAGGGGATAAGGTTTTTGCAAATCATGTATCTGATAGAGGATTTGTCTTCAGAATAATAAAAGACTCTTAGAACTCTATAATAAAAAAATAAATAACCAAATTTAAAATAGGGCAAGGTATTTAAACAGATATTTCTCAAATAAAGATATATGAAAGGTCAATAAACATGAAAAAATGTTTAGAATTTACCATCATAGAAATGTAAATCAAATTCATAATGAGATGTCACTGCATACACACCAGGATGGCCATAATCAAAAAGTTAATAACAAACACTGGTGAAGATGAGGACTTAGAAGACTCATACACTATTGATAGAAAAGTAAAATGGTACAGCTACTTTTGAAAACAGTCTGGTAGTTCATGAAAAGGTTGAATTTAGAGTTATCATAAGATCCAACAATTCCACTACTAGGTAAATATCTAAGAGAAGTGAAAACATATATCCATACAAAAACCTGCTACTTTGACATTCATAAGAACATCAGTCATAATAATGAAAAAGTGATCAAAAGCCCAAAACTGGGATTACAACTGATTCTTAAAATGAAGCATTAAATCAATAAAAAGAGAGCTGGGCGTGGTGGCGCACGCCTTTATTCCCAGCATTCGGGACGCTGAGGTAGGAGGCGCGTTGTGAGTTCGAGGCTGGTTTGGGCTACAACACGAGCGCAAGGCCAGTCTGTGCTACCTAGGCGACCCTGCCTCGAAAAACTAGGGCCAGGAGTTTGGCTCAGTGACTTAAGTGACTGTCTGACAGGCACGAGGTTGTGAGTCAATCCCCGGTGCCGCAAAAAAGATAAATAAATAAAATAATCAATAAAAAGAATAAGGCATCTATGCATACGACATGACTGAACCTTGAAAATATGATGCTAAGTGAAAAATATCACAAAACCACATACTATGTGATTGCATTTGTTTTATATGAAACATTTAGAATAGGCAAACAACAGTAACAGAAAATACATCTATATTTGCCAAGGTCTCGATGTGTGTAATGGGGTTGGGAGACGATAACTAAGGAATATGAAGGTTCCTTTTAGGGTGATGAAAATGTTCTAAAATTGTAGTGATGGTTGCATGGTACTTGTAATATGTAAAAAGTCATAAACTGTACCCTGAAAACAAATGAATAAGTGGTATAGCTCAAAAAATTTAAAATCACAATAGTGTATTTGAAATGGTGATGGAGGAGTGGTTCATCTTTCCCTATGCAAACAGGAACTCCTTCGTGCTTTAGAAAAATGATTCGAAACTAAAAATTTCCATCCAGCATTGGAAGCCAATCTTCTATTGAAAACTAAAATCTTTTCACTAAACAAATTTGGAGTTTTGGCAACATTTTTTCCCAGTTTTCAAGGTTATTTTCTTCCGGTTTTAATGGTTCTCATCAAAATAGGAAGCTAATACAATTTCAGGTTTAACATTAACAAGATTCCTTTTAGATATCCAGAGCAGAGTTAATCACACCTCTTAAAGTCATTTACCCTGGTGTTACAGTATTCCTTTTCAGATCTGAGTCATAAGAACTACCCCTCTGTAACACACACACACACACACACACACGCACACACACAGCATATTAAATTGTGACATGGAATATTCTGGGAAGCAGCTCTGCAACACCAAGGGAGGCCCTGGCTAGGTTGGGATATATAACTGTGTAGTTTTGTTTTCTTACATTCCTGAAAACTGTATTTCTGGACCTGTATAGCTCATTGAAACAAATCACAGAATCCAAGCATTAGAAAGCACTTTACAAACAGCTAAGTCTTACATAGACCTTCCAGTGTGAATTAAACCAGCCCAATCTTTCATTCCTATCTGATTCTCCTACAGTCATACAGATGCCGAGCAAAGGATAAAAGAGCCATTTTTCATGACCTTCCTCGTTTCTCTGAACAAAGCCCAGTGTCAAAATCTTTGAAAAGCATGTATTATAGTAAAGAACGAGATTCAAAAAAATGTTTGGAAGCATTCATGGTACAGAGAAATAATTTCCTCTCTCCCATCTCCAAATAAAAAACAACCTTATGATGTGTTAGATTGAAATGTTTAAATATTGAACCAGTGCCAAAAAATGATTTGTAAGCCTCAATAAATTTCATGAAATTTAAAAATGATATTATTATCCCATCTGACAGAGTGTCTTTCAGGACTTAAAGCTGCGTGGCCCAGATTAGGGGCCTTCTAATGAAAAATAAACGTGCACCACATTTGACTTACAAATATAGTGACATGTAAAATACTAAAAAAGCATATATTCAATGAGTACTATTTGCAATTGCTAGTTACTAGTGTCAAATTTGCCCCCTACATGCAGCCAAGGGGTCTTTTCTTTGAGGGTTAAACGTTAATAGTTACAACCTAAAGCTTCTTTGCAGAAAGAAAAAATAAAAGCAGATATACATACAGGAAAGGCAACACAATGCCTATCCTTTCGCAGTGGAATATTCAAATTTGATATTTAGAAAGATGAACAACTGATTCTCTATAATATTCGCATACATAACACATGTAGTGTGAAGTGCACATAGCAGAGATGTTGTATATAAGCTATTTTAGTCATGGCTGCAGCGATCACTTCCACAATCTCACTTGTATTCATCCCATCCGCTACTGCAAGATATATTTCCTAAAAACCAGGCACACTGTACCAAAAGCCCTGCTTAGTGTTTTTTTGTTTTTGTTTTTTGTTTTTCTCCCTTCTCTATTCTTCTGTTTCCAGCTGTACACCAAAAGCACTTTATGCAAATAGCATCTCTTCTTTTGCCACCTCCGGTAGTGCCTCAGAGTGATGCAGAGATGGTTGGAAAGAGGGGGTGTGGCATGAAAGGGTCCTCCTTCGCACTCAGCTGCTCTGAGCTCAGAGGAGGCACAAGATTGATGTTGCTCCCTGGGTGCACGGGAAGATCTCCTCCTTGTGAAAGACTGCTCATGAGGCTTGATAGACTTGTCATCTCTTAATAAACATTGCTGATATGTCAGGAAGAGAGAGCCAGGGCAGGAGAAGGGCACACCCAGCAAGCACTTGCCTCGGGATGATTTACTCAGCGTGTCCTACTGATGGTGCCGTGCAGTTGCAGGTTTTATTCTCCACCTTTGAAGTCCTCTGGAAGGTCTCACTCCTGTCTCAGAACCCAGAGGGGAACATTTGGGATCCAGCCCCTCCTTCTTTTGAGATGTTTCTAGTGTCCTAGATCTCCTTGAATCTGCCTTTGGGAATTCTGAACAAAATAGAAGCCCTGCTCTTGCAGACCTCTTCCCCAGATGCATAAAGTATTCTACAGATGATCATTTTTCTTCTTCCCTGGGGTCTCTTCTCTAAATTTTTAAAGTGGTAGAGACCAAGGATCTCAGCAACTTTCCTTAAAACAAGAGCAACCATAGGAGAGAATTTATCCTAACTCTCCGAAGTTTTTTCTCTCTCATTCTTCTCCTCCCATCTCTTCTTTCTCTGCCCATCACTGGTGAAATGCAACTGTCTGCAAATAGAGAGATTTATTCACTAGACTGTCCTTCCTGCCCTTCCTGCATGCAGCCTGCAGAGGGAATTCTCTAAGTTTCTTTTCCTCCACTCCACTCCCAGGGAGCTCATCCTGCTTCTCCATCCACCTAGGGAGCTGGCAGCAAGCACCTAGGCCACAGACATTTCATACTGGGTGACTGTGTGAATGGACAAATTCCATCTTCATTCTTTTCCCTCCCCAACCTGAAGCCACACTTATTTTTCCCTGGCAGATAACCATAAACACTCTAATGTTCATTTTTAATTTCACTCTGAGGTCTAATACTACATCCGTGGGTGACCAGCAGATTTCCCTTCACACCTGGAGGACATTAGAACCTCCTGGAAGACAGGGAACCAGGGGCCTTCTTAGCCACGCTGGGCCCCTTTGCAGGAAGTAAAGTCTTTCCTGCTGGTGTTGTTGATGATGGTGATGAAGGTGCTTGCCAACAGTTTCTCCGGTACTGCAGACATTTTTCACTGTGTCAAATCAGCCTCACTATTGGAAAAATAAAACCCAAAGACACCGTGGAGTCCCAGCTGAGAGGCTGCAGTAGGACCCTGCAGCCCCAGCCTCTTCCTAACTGAAGGCTTTGCTTCCCCCACAGGAAATTGCTCTTCTGATACTTTGAAGACTTTTATGTGTAACACGTGTGTGTGGCCAAATAGTGAGCTTAGGTTTTCATCTTGAAATAATTGCGATTAATAAATTACAATGTAGCTGCAGAGCTCACTTCGGTCCCAGGAGAGCCACACTGTGTTTAGATTTCTAGAAATCAGCCACCACAAAGACCGCTCGAAGTTCAGACCCCGCCAGCATTCAAGATCTGTGAAAGATATGTGCTGGCAGTGGGGATGGGGATGAAATTTACCTTCATCCCCATCCCTTCTGGAGCCTGTTTTTTTCTTTGTAGCAGGCCTGCTCTTAAGGCAGCATCCCCTTTACCATCCCCTCCTCCCCTCCTGCTCACTCCCATCACCAGCAAAGAGCACTGGGTAACATGGCTGTCTCCCTAGACTTCTGCTTGCTTTCCAGGCAGGAAGCCTTCAGTAACCACGTGTGCTGCAGACCCGCTTGCTGTGGACCAGGAAACAGCTCCTCTGTGATGGTGTAGATGGAGTCAGCTGCTTAGCTCTCAGAGACCCTGCCCTTCCTTTCCCTTCCTTCACTTCCCTTTCCTTTTCTTTCCTTTCTTTTCCTTTCCTTTCCTCCTTCCTTCTCCTCTCTCTCTCTCTCTGTCTCTCTGTCTCTCTGAGATTCTTTCAAAAATACCAATTATTTTTGTGTAAATTCTAGAATTCACTATAGAAGAGTCCTTAAACCTAGGTTGTACAGCAAAGAGATAAGAAGCCCCTGCTCCAGTCTTTGTTACTTCAACTATCCAGCTTCACCAGTTTTGATAACCCCACACACATCCCTGTTTTAACATTTGTGAAATAGAAGGTGAAAGATTTAGTTCAGCGGCACAAGCACCTGCTTGGCAAATGCAAAGTCATGAGTTCAATCCCCAATACAAAAATACTTGTGAAATAGAGATCATCCTCAGATAATGTCTTACATGCAAGAATCGCTCTGTTAATTATAATGATTACTATTATCATAGCTGTTGTCATCATCATAATTATTATCAGTGATGATGGCAATCTCCTTCATCAATTCACCAAACATTTACTGACTACGTCCTTTGTGGTACAGACAGGGAAAAGCAAGATGCCGGGTATGAGTTCACTTTATCACTCATCCAACTAACCATGGAAATATTCACAGAAACAAGGAAAGTCCATACTATTTCAGACTGGGGGTAAAAATAGGAATACAACTGCAATAACAAAAGCACACTATTTGTCTTTGTCTCCACCAGTCATGAGAATTAAGACACCACTCAATTCTTTACCAATTAGATCTTGGCATTGTTGAGTGGTTTCTTAAGGAATCATGAAATAGTTCCCTCAGCTGGCAAGAAACCGTCTCTGAAAGTTTCCTATTGCTCTCTCCTTTTTACTGCTATCCTCAATAAAACCAAGATGAACTTTTCAGCTGTCCTCAGGTGGCTTTATACATGTGATTTTGTGCAGGATGAGTGGGAGAATTGGAAGAATATTTTTTAAATGCTAACTCCATCCTTTACACCAGCTTACCCTTTCTAGATTAACAGATTCTACCACTATCAGTTGTCATTATCTGTTGCTTTGCATTTATATTTCTTGCCAGGATTCTGAATCGTATTTTTGAAAACCCCCCTTCCCATAAATTGACTGAGTCCAAGAGTTAGTGACACACCCTGAGAAGACCAAAATCGCTTTCTGACCTGAGTGACCCCTAGCATGAACCTTCCTCCTGGTTCTCCTCCTACTACTTGCATTCAACACTAGGGATGTGTCCCATTCAACAGACTCATGAGTAAATGCTCAGTCCTCTACATCCACTCTATATTCCTGCATTCTCAACCATAGCTCCAAGTGAAAGATTAACTTTATGTCACTTCCTGTGATTTAAACTACAGAACAGGGCAGTCTGGTGATCTCAGCATATCAGAGAAATCTTAATGAAACAGCATTTTATTTTTACTTTTTTTTTAATGCCGCTCCTTCTTCCAAGCAACTCATATGAGAGCTAGTAGAAACAATAGGGAAGCATCCCTTTTTTTCTCATAATAGTGCATATTTGTGAATAATTTGG
This sequence comes from Dasyprocta punctata, assembly GCA_004363535.1. Lineage (NCBI taxonomy): Eukaryota > Metazoa > Chordata > Mammalia > Rodentia > Dasyproctidae > Dasyprocta > Dasyprocta punctata. The sequence goes on along the minus strand of RJWM01016067.1, from coordinate 28,102 downwards.
TTTTAAGTCCTCCTTACTCCAAGTAGGGGGACATTGAGTTCTTAGAGGAATCTATCAATCAGAAACGTGATATTCTCAATTGTAAGTAACAGCAAATCCCTCAGAGAGTGGCTCACCTGAATAAAGGATTCCAGTGTTTCATGCAATGAGTGCAGGTGGTAGTTATTATATAATAGGACAGTGACAACTCACATCTTCTTTCTCTGCCATCCTTACCAAGTGGTTTCATCTTTATGGCTGTAAGATGGTAGCTGCAGTTCTAAGCATCATGTCTGCATTCCAGACAGAAGGGAGGAGAATAGAGCAAAAAGGGAAAGGATATGTAAATCAACTTCGTCCTTTTTTAGAACCTCTCCCAGAAACCTCATCCTGTAACTCACATCTCACTGAAGAGAACAAGGTCATGTGTTAATCTCTGTTTTCGAGGAAGTCTGAAAAGATGACTCGTTCTTTAACCAAGCTCACTGCCATCCAGAACATCAGAATGTTGTCACCAGGGAAGGAGAGATTGGACATATGTCTGCCAAGAGAATGATGTTTAATGCCAAGACTAAGGTCATCACAGACATATGTGAAAGAAGATTGTGAAGTGTAACTTCTAAGAAGAACTTTTATTTTAGGTTGTTGACGTTTTCCAAAAGAAAAACAGGAATTTGAAGCAAGACGGCTTCCTCAGCTGTACCTTCTGAGGTCCAGAGTGAATTGGTAGGTGACACCTTGCATTCCAAGATGAAAGGATGCACATTCCGCATGGGTTTTGCCAAGATAGTAGCTGTTAGCTTGACCTCTGTGCATTTATTGTCCGCACATCCCCAGCCTACGTACAAGGGGTACAAGTGTTGCCCTGCTTCCAGTCAGGTGAAGAATGCTGCAGGAGAACCATGTATAGCACTTGCCTTGTGTCCTGGAAGTTAAGAGACACAGCATCTGGTATTTGACTCTGCCCTGGGGAAAGCTCAAGACAGGAGTTCATTCGTAGTCCTAACCTGAGGGCAGAGCAAAAAAGTCCCTGTGTCCAGAGACAAACTTCCTTCAAAGCCAGAATGAAGAGCATGTTTTCTTAGGAACTAGGTATAGAACTAGGTATAGAAGTAATGAAACAACTAAGAAGACCAAATATCCATCCTAAATAATAATCTATTTTTTATTTCTGCAATATATGAATCATTGTGCATAGGCAAACTTGCTTGGTCTAGAACAATCCTAAGTGACCTCTACTATACCAGCAAGGTAACTAATAGCTGATGGTCACATGGTAGTGAGGAACCCTTATGATGCACAGAGCTGGGTTATCAGGTTACCATTTCCCAAGAAGTTAATCTATGAGCACACTGAAACATTGATGAGAAGGTACTATCAACACTCTTTTTTGAGGAAAGTGTATACGTAGTTAATCAGATTACTTTGAAGTACCAGTTAGGATATAGAAGGGTCATAAGAGTAACAGCAAATGATTGCTAAATTACTTTCTCAGAAGGATAATTTTAGGTATCAGGAGGCCTTTCATCTTGCAAACAGTTTAGGAAGTTTAAACAGATCAAAGAATAAAAGACAACATGCAGACTATTACAACTGGTCTTCTGGTCTGTATATACTAACACAGAGTTTGTTTTATATAAATATTGAACAAATATACAAGGAATTTAAGAAGTCTGCTATAGATTTTCCTGTCTTGGCCAAGTCTTGTCAATGCATAATAGCTTTTTAGCAATTAAAAGTTATTAGGTTTTTTTTTTCACTTACCACATCATTTTGGGACAAACGAGAATCTGAATATGCCCAAAATGAATTTCTTATATGTGAAAATCATCAGTTATATACATTGCAGGACACAAAGATAGATAATAAATGATCTTTCTAGATGCAGATCCTATCGCTACCACTACATTTACAATCTCTCCACAATATGTAAAAAGAGAAACCAGAGAAGGAAGAGAGGAGCAAGGCTAACATAGTCAATACACACAGAGATTAAAAATATCCTCAAGATAGAATATGCTAAGCCAAGTTGATGAACTATTTTCTCTAAATATAGTCAATAAAAAGTTTGATTAGGATAGTATGCTAGTAGGTGCCATTCACAGTCCCTTTAAAATTGTAATAATCTCTTAATTACCTCTTGGATGTGGTCTTTCAAAAAGTTTCTAATCTACCTAACTTACATGTGATGCATATTTCTCCTCATCCATAGAGAACCACGAAAGAGCTTGTTACATGCCTTGCTGAAATCCAGCTACACTGGGCCTACCTCATTTCCCTAATACAGTCATCTAATAATACTATCAAAGTAATAAATGGGGCTGGTACAGCATGACTTATTCTTCGTGAACCCAGTACCACCCAAGTCCTTAGTCATTACTGCTACTTTTCCACGCCTGCGGACTCTACACTGTAACATCCTGCTGGCTCCATTGCCAAACCCTTCTCAGGATTTATGAAATTCAATTTCTTTCCTTTTTAGAAATCAAAATAGCATTTGCTCCTTTAGATTTCTGGCATTTCTGTGATTTGCTACAAATCTGCAAAGATCACACATTTCAATAAAAGTTGCCAGATATTAAATGCTTACTAGACGTCAATCAGCCTGCTGAGAGCTCTTGTATACGTTATCTCCTCTATCTAAAGGAGATCAGTGGGCTCAGCCAGGCTTTAGGATGCAAGAACATAAAAAGTTAATTTTGAACATTTTCAAATGAGCATAATGGAATTTATTATCTATTTTCCTACAAAATTCAGGTGTCCCCAAGACGAGCCTGCCAAGCAAACTGCCTTTTCTAATATCCTAAAGAGCATCATTCAAGTCCTTGTTCCTTCTGTTTGGAAAAAACCCAGTGCCTTTCTCAAGAGCTTCTGAGGATCCAGAGGATATTTATTAATCCTGTTGTCACTTGTCACCACTGAGTGCAACGTTTCTAGGTTTTTTCAAGTTGCTTCTCCAGACCACTGAGCTGTCACCTCTTTTCTATACTTCATGGTCTGAGCAGCTCCTCTTCATTTTCCAACGGAGCTGCCACTAGGCTATAATAGCAAAACCTTGGAAACTGTGCTTGAAAATGACACAGGACAGGAAGCTCAGTCTACCTCACCATTCTGATGGCTCCCACTATGATAGATGTAGAAAAGAATGGGGAAAGAGAAGAAACTATTTGAAAATTCCTTTATTTTGCCTCCCAGATATGGGGTTGGGGCCACTGAAACTTTGTTCTGCGGGACTCTTTGGCCTTTAAGGCCCCCCACTTGATGTGTCCCCCACTATGCATTGCATGTTTCTCCTCTTCCATAGGGAACCATGAAAGAGCTATTCCTCTGAGGCAGGAACATGGAATGAAATGGGATGAGAAGCAATGGCTATGTGACCAACTACGTGGACAGTGCTAGCTCTATAAATGAGCTGTATATTGACATCATATATGTTACCATTTAAAAATGTTTTTTTTCTGTTTTTTGATAGCTTTAATTTGTTTGGAAATTAGATATCTCCAGAAGAGGGTATTTCTACGCTGTTGTGATGATTTTAATTTCTAAACAGTCAAAAGGTGTTTGGAGCTAAGTCTGACAATTAAGGTGACTAATGTGCCTTTAGGTCAAAAACCAGATGCTACGATATTGCAATGATACTGATGTTTCCTTTAACTGGGGAAAGAGCTGTTAGGAATATTCCCAGAGAGGAATTTACAAAGATGTTCAAGGATTTGCAGTGTGAGCACTGCGAAGCATAACACTCACCAAGCACACGTGATACTGTGGCTTAGAACGGGGCCTTTGTTGGTTATAGCTCCAGGGGAAATGCTACACTCTGCCTCTCATTCATCAATTTAGGAATATTTTTGACTGTTTTTCACTTCATATACTTCAGCTGTAATAGGTAAATAATACCTGCCTGGGAAGAGTTGTTGTAGGGTCTTCATGCCAGGTTATGGCATCTGGTTGGTGCTCTACTGATACTTTTACTTTTTCAACTTTAGTGGACAACGTCTAAGATTCAAGAAATCCCTTCCTGGCTTCCCATCTCAAGGTACGTGTTTTAGAACAAGTGAAAAAATGATTACCTTTCTATGCAATATGGTGGGCCTGAATTTGCTGCTTCTAAGCTTTAATGTACATAGGAGCAGAGGAGTTATTTCTGAGTATCTGGGAGGTAAAGGTATGATGTAGGTAAGATATAATTTTATGAAATCTAAACATTTTTTGGCAAAACTGGGGATGGAACCTAGAGTTTTTGTTTGGGGATAGAATCTCACTAAGTCACTCAGACTTGGATAAAACTGACTGTTTCCTTAGCCTCCCAACATGCAAAATCCACTGCCCAGTGAAACTGAGATCCAGTCACAATATTGCTACCTTGATTCATGGGGAGTCCAAATTGAGCTGGCACAGTAAAACAATTCAGAGAAAATCATATGAATATTCCCTGGGTCAAACTTTTCTCTTCTTTTTTATAGAATATGCTTTTACACACATAGTATGAAGTATGGTTTTAAAATGTGATGCACATTGAAGTAAAAAGAAATTATTGCAGCTAAAGACACATAACCATTAATCCCCCTCAGACTATTACCCTTCCCTTCAAATACACTTGTTCCATCATCTTTCTGAAGAAGTTCTAGACATCTTCTTCTATGAACATCTTTATGCTATTGGTGACTGCTTCAATAACCTAAATCTACTTAAAATGTATACCTTTGGACATTTTGACTTTGGAGAAAAACCAGAAGTCACACATGCCAGATTTAGTGATAAGGTAAATGAGAACGCACCATCATGTTTTTCTGAGCCTGTCTTTGGTAGGATGTCACGTGGTAACAGCATTCATGATAGTTTTGATCACATCTCATAAAGACACTCACAAAATAAGACTTCCAGAACTGCTTCAGAAAGTGGCAAGAATGATGGGATAAATGTGCTTAAAGCAAGGTGGAGAGTTTTGAAGAGGGTTAATTGCAACGTGTCTTTGACTGCAATCAATTTTTATTTAAGCACATGCCATATTTTTAATCACCTCTATATATACACAAAACACATACTGCAAGAGAGAAAAATTTTCCTTTGAACCTTGAAAGAGATATTTTACTCTGTCTAGAAATCCTAGTTTGAGACAATGGGAATAATAGTAAAAAGATATAAAAGCATAGTTTCCTATGGTAATGGCCATTACTGGAGAAACTTTGTCAGTGACTAGGCATACTTATTATGAAAACTAATTTAAATAATAGCAATATTTTTGAAGCTAATAAGCACAATACTAAATGATGGATCAACATTGTTCATATTTGCTTCAGTTTCACTTAAAAGTATCCCCTAGTCAAATATTCAAGAATGACTTTTATGCAAGTAAACATCAATTACATGGATGCACCAAAGTACAAGTAAAAAAAAACAAAATCAAGTTCAAAGGAATATGCAAGGCAGTTTGAATTTCTGGGCCTATTTGGAGAATGGACCAGGCTAAGGAGGCGGAAAATGTTCTCTTCAACTGGAGGAAGAGAGAGATGGCAAGAAAAAAACCTGCTCTTTTAAAGGAAATCATTCATAGTTGGATTGCCGGTGATTTTACAAAAGAGAAGAGTCCCGCAGCAAGGGAAGCTGTGTTCCTGCAGCAGGCAGAGTTATGGGGTCAGCCAGAATTCCATAAAGCTTCTGAGGCTTGTGAACGGCACTATATGGGCCTCAATAAACAACAATGATCAGGTTAACTTCTTACTTCTGAGATGCTCCTGACTTTCCATCTGCAGTAGGACCTGATTTAGAACATGGGAAACAGCCTCCCCCACTGATCCTGCCCTTTGCAAAGCAAATGCATTGTGACAAAATGACAGAAGATAATCTCAAAACCGAAGTTTACCTGATGAGTATGGATGTTGGACTTGGATGTGAAGGTGTATTACATTACCGCCCTCCTCTCTCAGCCAAACAAAGAAAAAGCACTCCTCCACAGAGCTTTTATTTTTTTTTTAAAGTCCCTTGATGGGCTCCTGCTCTCAGTAGTTATATAACAAAGTGGTGGCATAATATATGGGGGCAGCGGGGTGGGAGTTGAACATACCTGTATTTGCAGCCATAATGAGAGCTAGAGGGAACAAGGGGGGTAATTTGGATAATAATTAATAACCTGAGTTTCAGGCACAACTGGAGTCGCATGCAAATTCTATGACCCTGCAGTAGCACCTCTTGAAGAAGAAGGTGCTTTATTGCCTCTGTCGGGCAATCCCCTCTCAGCTGCGATTGCTCATAGCCTTGGTGGTTTGCATACTGCAGCTAAACATTCTGTGGTAATGAATGAGAACCCAGTCACTCTGCGCACTGCAGCGAGAAGCTGCCATACATAATTGGCTCCCCCATCACCACCACCCCCGCCCCCTTGCAAAGGAGAGGAGGCTCTGAAAGCAAACACTTTGGCACCATGCAAAGGCATAAAGACTCAGCACAGTACGCTCGGGGCACAGAGGAGGTTATGCCCACCTCACATTTGCACCTTTCCCGGAGATTCGAAAGAACTGGGTTGAATTATGAGGTCCTTCCCTTCAAACTCTGGGAATTATCTGACTCTGATGAGTAAACATGAGTACTAGAATCCTATAGATTTAAATCTGCTCTCTGGACCCCTTCCCCCTACAGTGTCTGGATTCAGACTGTGAAATGAGAACATCTACATAAAAGATTGAAGCAAATAAAGGGAATAAATGCTGATCTATATTTTCCTCTAAGATATATCTACAGTTTTGGTGGCTGTTGTTTTAAGGTCTCATTGAGTGTCTAAATCCTGGTTCTAATTTGACTCCACACTAAACATGTGACTCTGCATAGACTAGACAATGATATTTTGAGTTGCAAATGGCAAAAATGTTAGGCATAATAACTGAAAACAGAACAGAACAGTAGCTTAGGAGTATTTTTTAAAAATTTAAACCACGGAAATACAAAATCTATTATTATATCTATCTTCCGCTCCATAGCCTATTATTTACTTTCTGTAACCTGAGTTCCTTGATAAGGCTGTACTCTGCCTTTCTGGCTTAAGTGCTTGCATTTAATTGCAAACTAAATGCTATATTTTGTACTAGTACACAGACCTAGTGACTAGCAATACTACAGGACCGGGAACAAGTTTGACCATAAACAGTAAGCACTGACCTAATGAAATTTTTATTGTTGAATATAAAATAAAATTCTAAACAGCAAGTCTTTAGCACTTACAGGTGTAATAGTTATATTCTGGGAGAAAATCTTGGTTTTATTATTACAAGTGCTAGAAATGTGGCTAACATTATCATTTGGTAGTTCCCTGATCCAAATAGTTACTTGAATTATATACAGAATGGTTCTTTAATTTGCTAATCTACAAGTATAATGGATGATTTAAAAACATGTTAGCTAGTATCAAGAGTTAGTTAATACAGTTAGGGTTAGGGGTTACAGACCAGTCACTGAGACCAAAAGCTTGAGAGAGACTCCTGCATCCAAATAAGGAAGGATCAAAGGTTACCATGACAAAGATCAACAAGATAATTTTAATTTAGATTGAGTAGTCACAAAAGATTGTGCAACCAAAGTGTGATGCATAAGGGAATAGGTTGTGTCATGGAGTTAGAAAAGGACGACATAGTTTCAGACTGGTAGTATCTACCTAACACTCATCCCCTTCTTTCTCTTATGAGAGAAGCTTAACTTTTTTAGGAGTTAAAAGCATAACTCAGATAAAATATCACCTTTCTTAGCTTCCTGTGAATGTAGATGTGGACTGTATTGGGTTTTCCTGAGGAGGCAGAAGTAGAACTTTTGGGATGAGAATTTCCAGAAAAGTTTTCTTTCAACAAGTGATAAATAACTGTAGTGAGCTCTTTTGCATCATTCTCTTTCCTTCCTTTGCACTTGGAAAATAAACATGTAGCAGCACAGAGAATCCAAACCAAGGCTAAAAATGGCAGAATGGAACAGAAGGAGCCAGAGAGTCTCATGACTTTGTTGAGCTACCAAACCAGACCTGGATAATCCCTTCCAGAGTGCTTTTACATGAAAGGATAAACCTTGATTTGTTTAAATATCTTTGTCAAATCATAACTCCCCACAGATCAGACACCAAAAAGAGGACTTTCATTTTCTTTCCACTGTGATGGAAAAACATTGAGAGATATGTTAAACACATGGGTTGCAAGTTTCAGTTTATATATTATAAAGCAAATTGACTGCTGTGTGAAGAATGAAGTGAAGTGTAAAAAGGAAAAAGCAAAGAAGTCAGTTAGATACAGTCTTAGTTCTAAAGATGAATGAAGGTATCTCGGAGTTGAGTGGTGTCCATGGTAATGGTGACCATGGGAATGGTGAAAGGAACTATAGGATATGAAGAAGGATTTGACGTGAGATGAGCAAGAAGGAGGTATTAGCAATAAATCTTAGGCTTCTAACCTGTGATTTAAAACTACAAGTATTTATTAAAAATTGTCTTTGTTGCAAAGATAGCAAAAGAAAGAGTAAGAAGTGAAGGGGAATCAAGACTTAGCTTTGCAGAGCCTCAATATTTAGAGGTAACACACAGAACAAAAAGCCAGCAGTAAAACTGAAGTGGAGAAATCCAGGAGATAAAAGACAAAATAGATTGTGAGACTCCAGAACTCAAAAGAGAAGAACCATATTTCAAGAATGAGAGAATGTTTAATGGTGCCCAGTGCTGTTAAGAGTTCAAACAAGATGAGACTCAATATAGCATTAAATATGAGAACAGGTTGGACAATATGACACTAACAGAGCCACAAAATAGTATATAGATGGAAACCATAGTGAGTGGGCTCAAGAGAGAAAAGAGGAGGAGCTTTCATTTCTGGAAATGGCAAAATAATTCTGACAAATCTTTCTAATAAAAGCAACTAGAAGGGCCAGGTATGGTGTCACAGGCCTGGAATCCCAGTACTCTGGGAGGCTGGAGCAGAAGGATGACAACTTCCATCCCAGGCTGCACAATTCAGTGATTTAATGAGAACCTGTCTCAAATAGTACAAATGGCTGGGGATATAGCTCAGTGTGAAGGACCTGGACAGAATACTCAGTACTGCAAAAAAAAAAAAGTGCATGTGTCAGGGGATTAAAACTCAATAGTAGAACACTTACCTAGCAGATGCAAGACCCTGAGTTTGATCTCCAGCACCACAAAAGCACAAACAGCTAGAAAGGCACACTCACATATACATGCAGTGATCTGCTTGAAGTCATCCTAAATGTGTCAAAGATAAACAAGTCTGGAGACTAGTTAAAGTGGTGTAGCAGTCCATGCTTAGTCGAGAAACAGGTTTCATACAAGGTATACAAATATATAAGGATTTACAAGATAGGCTTACAATGGCCTCCCACAGAGTCAGGTGTGGAAGAGTGTAAAAAGGGCTGTCTGCACATTGGCGATCCATAGGATCCAGTTGAAGTTTTGCAGCTCACTGTAGTGGCCTTCACCATAGCTGGAAGGTTTGTGATGGAAGGCTGAAGGGTCTGTGGTAAAGGCTAAAAAGCCTGCATTGGAGACTGAAAAGTACATTGGAATCCAGGAGACAATGTTCAAGGTGATTATGAAGACTGGAACTCTTTAAAAGGAACAGAAACGAGCCTGCCTTCTTTGTTCCCCTTTTACTCCATCCAGGGGACAAGTCTCTTGGCTTGGGTGGGTTGTCTGTTTTCAGTAAATCCCTTCAATCACACCCAGAACTATTCTGGCCCAGTTTAGCTGAAAGTATCATACCAGAGTTGACACAATCAGTTAACCATCACAAATGGTGACAGGTTTTAATGGACACCAGTATGAGCTGAGCTCAATCTGAGTTTGTAGAGTTGACTGAATTTTCAAAAGCAGAATGAAATATTAGGAAAGGGACAAGTAGGGGCTCCCGTAAGAGTCAAGGAAATAAAAACTTCTTAAAAATTGGGAAAGGGGCATAGATGCATGTGAAACTTTCTGGATTTGCCAGCAGGAGGCTGTCACATTTAGGCTCTGACTCTTTCATAGAGCTTGGGAGACAGAAAGCTTACTTCACGTGTTGCCTGGTAAAAACCACAGTCAATTCTTTAAGAAGTCTTGATTTTTTTCAGAAAGATATTTTAGGAGGGACTACAGGTCATTATGATCCCTGATCTGTTGAAAACTAGGTTAGTGTTTTGCTCAAGTCCTTCTAGGGCAAAGTTGAGTCCTACCTGAGAAGAGGGTTCAGAGATCTCAGCTATGTTTGATCAAAGATTCTTCGTCAGGGCAGGTGATGGAGCTCAGTAGTATAGTACTAGTATGCATGAGGTGTGAGTTGATCTGCAACACCAAAAACAAAACAAAGCAAAACAAAATTTTATCAGAAAATGCAACGTGTCAACTAACTATGGTCCCATGATTCAGAAGAAAGCAAACCCAGTAGTTGAGCAGAGTACTGGAGAAGTTTTCTATTAGCAAAATCTCTCATTCCCTGAGGAGGCTGCCAAGACAGGACAGAAAGGCAGAGTCCAGGGACTTTCAGGGAGTGCCCCGATAAGCACTTGTTGCCTTAAGCTATCACAAAAGAGCCACCGAGCAAGACTGACAATGGCTCAGAATTGAGCAAGGCCTCGTACAAATGCACATTATCTCAAACTGTAGCATCTGATTGTTTTTGCTTCTAGCACACTCAGAGGTACAAAGTCCCCTAAAAAGAAGAATGTCACCCTAGCTTCAAATTCTTTCTATAAATTTTGACTAACAATGCCTGCTTGGTTTTTAATTGAAAAAATACTCAGGACCATGTGATGGAAAACAAAAGAAATAATAAACAATACTACTTTAAGAAAAAATGGGGACATTTTATAGTGATGAATACACAAATTTGCCTGAAAGACATAAGAACTCTAACCTTGTATGCAACTAATAATCTGCAAAAATATATGCAAACTTTTCAGCTATTGATAGAATTTAAGGAGGAATATAATCATCATACAAAATTCAACATGTTTTTCTCAACAACTGATAAGACCAAAAGACAAAAGAATCAGGAGAAAATACAAGATTTTTAACACACAATCAATAGATTTTAATATATATAAAGGTCTAGTAACATTATATACAAATAAGTCTTGATATATATAAGTTTGGACAAATCACTGCACAGTGCACATTCTTTTAACTAAACAAGGTATTCCGCAAATCTGATGAGAAGGTAAAATCCCTAACTCAAAATACACAAATCATGCCCAAACCAGTTTTGTTAGTAATGTTTAAAGTTATAATGAAAAGATAGCAAAAAATCCCCATATTTTCGATAAGATATAAGCAAAAGAGGAAAGAAATCTCAGTGGAAATTTGAGACTCCTTAATCTCAATGATAAGGAAAATATGACATATAAAAATAGGGTTCTGCTAAGGCTATCCTTAGCCTTAATGCATATGAAATGCATAACCATAAATGCATACATTAGAAAATAAAAGACTTAAAATCAAGGAATTAATAACATAGCTCAACAATTAAATGGAAAGATCACAGAAAACCCAAAGTACAAGGAAGAAAATAATAAGTATAAAGGAAAAATTAATGAATTAGAAAAAAATTAAAAATACAGCATCAATAAAGCCAAAAGCTAGACTTTTGAAAAGCTAATGAAATGAATAATCTCTAGCAAGATTGGTCAAGACAAAAAAAGGGATTGAAAAAAGAATTTAAAAATAAGTATCACTAGAGATGTTATAAATATCAAAAGCAACTTTATCAGTGAACTTGAAAATTTAAATGAAATGTATAAATTTCTCAAATAATGCAATTTAACAAAAGATAGTAAAAACTAGAAAATCTGTACAATTTTTTTTTTTTTTTACCGGGAATAGAACTCAGGGCTTTGCACCTGCCAGGCAGAAGCTGTGCCCCTAACCTACATCCCCGGTCCTACACACTTATAACTATTAAAATATATGAACTTCATAAATTGAAAACTTCACATAAAGAAATTATCAAATCTATATAAATTCGCTAATTAGTTCTACCAATCATTCCAGGAAGGATGAATCCCAATACATATATATATATATATATATATATATGAACTTTCCCAGTATATAAACAATGAGTTCCCAATTCATTATATAATTATGTAATTTTGATTTTTAACTGAGACAAAGTAGCACAGAACGGAAAAAAATAGGACAGCCTTTCGTATAGGAAGAGATGTAGAAGTTGCTTACTTTGGTTTCTGAAAATCATCTCCAAAAAATTATTTCCCAGACCAATATCAAGAAGTTTTCCCTATGTTTTTGTTAGTAATGTTACAGTTTCTGGTACTAAAATTAAGCCTCTAGTCCATGTTGCATAGATTTTTGTCTATGGTACAAGGGTCCTCTTCTACATGTGGATATCTTGTTTTCACAAGATTATTTATTGAAAAAAACAATCTTTTCTCCATTGTGTGTTCTTGGCAACTTCGTTGCAGACCAACTGACCAAAAATACGTAGTTTTATTTCTTGGCTCTCTATTCTGCTCCCTTGATTGACATACCTCATTTTATGTCCGTACCATGATGTTTTGATCACTGTATCATAGAATTCCTCCTACATGGTACAGGTTCACAGTTTTGGGCTACTGCTTAAGACAGAGCGAGAGGATTCATGTTCATTCAGTATCTTATGAAGTATAAATTTAGAAAAATTGCACCTTATAATATCATAGTGTTTCTTAGAGAGATTTCAACTAGGATTAGCTTAGATGGAAAAGTTCATATTCACAAATAACTTTTCCTTCACCTATCTATGATAATCTTCATTGAATTAGTGTTTATTTAATTAAGTATCTTGTCGGAGATTTAGCTCAGTGGCCTAAGTGCTGCCTGGCAGGTGTGAGGTTGTGGGTTCAATGCCTGGTACCAAAACAACAACAACAACAGCAACAACAACAACAACAACAACAAAAAAAACATGTACAAGAACAAAATAATAAAAATATCCCCTTAGAGAAATATCATAACCTAATTAAGTATCTGGTCTTCCTTGACTTGTATATGAACCATGGAAAATGACATAAAATATAAATATTTCTGCAATTTTTCCCTTTTTATGTTTTGAGCCATGTGAGATTACTTAAGATTTCAAGTCTAATTTTTGCACAAGGGAGATTACTTACTGGATCCAGTAACTTATAGGAAATGCCTAGACAAATTTATTTAACAGCATAAGATGATATTAATCAAGGTCTTTTTTTTTTTCAGTTTTATTACAGTCACCTCAACAGTAGCCACAAAAGGTATCTCATGGCTTGTAAAATTAAAAAGCTTTACATTTCCCTTACATTACAGTGCCCATTGTTGGCTGAAGAATTCTGAAAATTATTTACTTTCATCTTAAGAAGAATGCTTTCTATGCAATTCCAGTTTTCAGTAATACAAACAGTACTCTGCAGCACACATACACCATAGATTCACCACCATTAATCTAGATTATCTTCTTTCTCATGTTTTTATTGGTAATTTCATCTCTATATTCTATATACCTAGAACTCAGGGAAAGTACATGACTTTCACCATTACCAAAAATACATGACTGATCTGAAAGCGTGCTTGCCATACATATTATGAGAATGACACTGCCGCTATGATTTTAAATTAGGTAATAAGGAAAGCCAGGAAATGAAAGAATGATCAAGTCTAGCTCTGCAAATAAACAAGAAGGTATATGAGAAAACACGTGGAGGTGCCAAGATTTGGGAGTTACAGGATTAAAGTCAAGGATGAATGACAGAATACAGAATTCAAGTGCATATAGATCATAGACTAAATAAGCATAAACCTAAGTATAGAATGGGAAAAGACCAAACTTCTTGAGCACTAGCTATGGTAGATCTTAAGGTGATATCAAGTACATGTTGTAGAACAGTTGTATACAATCTAGAAAAAAAGACCTGGAACTACATTTAGCTCCTTGTCTAACCTTAGAAAATTATACCTCTTTTCCTACATATATTGATATCAATTTGTAAAACACTGATAGACCAAGCAAAGTTTAGAGGTACATGCCTGTAATTCCAGCAGTCTGAGAGGCTGAGGCAAAAGGATTGTCAATTCAAGCCCAGCCTGAGCAACTTACCAACTTAGTAAGATACTGTCTTAAATTAAAAATGAAAATACAAAACTGGGGGACTAGGGATATTGCTCAGAACAAAGGCCCTGGGTTCAACCTCCAGTACCACACATATACAAAAAGATTACAATAGATTATCTGTCTAATAGACTAAATAAAAGTTGTCCCATCCTTTAACCAAAAACACTCTTGTAAGCTGGTTTTCAATTTAAAAATTTTTGATAAGTCGTGCTAATGTAATTCAGTTAAATCCCTTAAAAGTTCTTAAATCAAGAGACTAGGTTTTTATGATTAACCTTAATGAACCATATTATTTATAAAATATCTCATTAGGCTTTGTATTAGCTTTCTATGGCCATATAATAAATTTAGCAACTTAAAATAATACTCATGCTTTAGCTCACATTTCTATAGATCAGAAGTTTGGCAGAACATGACTGATTTTCCTGCTGAAGTTGGAATAAAGGTATTAACAGTAAATTCTCCTCTGAAACTTGAAAGGTTTTTCCAACCCCATTCTTATTATTGGTAGAAATAAGTTCCTTTTGGCTGAAGTCCCTAATAACTTAGTGAAATCAGCCAAGAACAGTTCTCAGCTCTAAGACCTGCTCTTTGCCTATACCCTTGCCTATGCCCTCCTCTATTACAAGAGCAACCACGAATACCTTTTATTATAACTTGCATGTCTTTAATTTCTCTGCATCTAAGGAGCCCATATGCTTTGATCATATTCACATGAAGAGTCATTTAATTTTAGGGTCAACTGATTTAAGACTATAATCACATTTGTAATATTACTTTACAACAGCACATACATTAGTATTTGTGCAAAAATAAGGGGCCAAAAATCTTGGAAAGAATGTAAAAATTTTTCCCACGACACTTTTTAAGACTCAATACACTATGATAGATTGGCTGGATAAAGCAAAACTCAGTAATCAAATAAGACTAGAAAAGTCCATAATCCAATTAAAATATGGTCATTTCTTGTAGTTTCATGATCCCGATCAAAAACCTTCAATAACTCCCTATTGCCTACTAAATACGGTATAAACTCCTTAATGTGGCATGCAGGGACCTCTTAGTTTAATATTTTCCAAACCTAATTTTCCTCCAATATTGTTCCCTTCAGCATCTTCAAGGATCTGTTTCATTCCTTTTTCTGCATCCTGGCCTTGCTCTTGTTTCTCTCTCAAGTGAGGTCACCCTCCCTCTTTACCTGACAGAACTTTGTTTGTTTGTTTGGTTGGTTGGTTTTTTAGCAAAAGAAAAGAGTAATTGGACACTAGAGTATCTGATGGCTTATCCCTGCCTTTAAGGACAGTTCACTGCCCTAAACTATAAAGATTAAATTAGAGTAATTTGAAGGATACAAAGAATCAGTTTCTTTAGCCCATATCTCCAATTCATTCTCTAAGGATAGTAACTTAGATAGCACATTAATCTTTGAACACAGAATTTAGCCTTTCACTGTCTTTGTTTATTTCTCTTCTCCTGGGTCACTCATTTTCTCCATTTCCACTGTGAAAAATCCTATTTAACTTCTCTTTCTATTGATTGAGGAATAGTTCCTTATGGAACAATTTCTCCTTCCATAAACAACTAGAAAAGTAAACCGTATATGAAACAACACTTTTCAGACAGGAAACAAAAAGCTAGCACAAGACTGTGATTCTTGAAAAACGTCTGGAAGGGATGTTTTGAGATGAACAGAAAAAAAGTGAGATAAATCCTACAATTATCCTACATTTTTTCCTAGAACAAAGCTTTGAACTCTGAGGCAGGAAGGGGGAACCAAAGTCTCACAAACTTGAGGAGACATAAAGTAGAGTTTAGAGACTCCAAGGTGGCTAGATTTTGCAGGGCAGAATACCAGAGAAGAGGAACCTATGCAGAGAAAGTACCAGAAATCTACTTGAATTCCCAATGCTTTGGGAAAATTAATAATCTGCATGCATAAGGAAACTCCACGGGTCATGCAAAGAACAACTGTCACCAAAAGAGCAATTTATATCGAACTTTAAACAATTCCCAGAGCTTCAGATAGACCTGGAAATCTTTCGAGTTCTGATCAGCCAGAGACAAGAGCTGGCGTCAAATACATTCGACATTCAACAGAACACTACAAGAGTCACATCTTAGTAATGTAAAGAGTAAAGCTACTTCAACCTGAGTCAAAAAAAGCTTTAAAATAGACACAAAAGAATCTTTTTATCCCATAATTACACAACCCAATAGAACAAATTCCAATGCATTTAAAAGGACACAATAAAATGCAAAAGAGATTTCAGTAATATTCAAAAGGTCCAAAATTAAATAAAAACTTACTAATATGAAAAAGAAAGAAAATGTTGCCTGTGACCAGGAGAAAACAATTAGCAAACAGAAATGTACCAGAAAGAATAAAGAAATTATATTAGCAAGACGTAAGATAAGCTACCTTAAATAGGCTCAATGACTGAAAGAAAAACATTAACCTAATGTTGAAGTCAACTAAAAATGTTTTGAAAAACAAGGAAGACTTTCTAGTGATGAATACAGATCTGAGCTGCAAACTGCATGGGTGGAATTTAAAGCAGATTAAACACTGAAGAAGAAATGATGAGTGATACTAAAGACATAGTGATAGAAAATAATCCAAACTAAAACACAGAGAAGAAACAACTAAACAAACAATGACTGAGGAGGCCATGGAAAAATAAACGTATGTTAATATCAGAAAAAAGAAGAAATAGAAAAAAAATCTTTGCAAAACTAATGATTGAAACGTTTTCAAATTGATTTAAGAATCTCAACAAATTTCAAGCTGAATAAATACACAGAAAATCTTAACAAAGCACATGAAAGTGAAATTGTTATATAGCGGAAAAACAAAAACAGTTCATAAATAGAAGAGGATAAAATACTAGTTGTGTACGCAGTCAAATTTGGAATTTATCCCTGAAATGATTAAGGGAAGAGAGAGATAAAAAGACAGACAACATCCATGCAAAATGTTTGCAAAATTTCAGAATTTCTGAACAGAAAGTTTGCTACTGATAGGGCTCTAAAAATGAAAGAAAACTCAAAGTTAAAGAAAATTGTAATACAGCACTTCAACCAAGCACATAAAGATATTTTGCATACCCTGAATTAGAAATAAAACTAAAAACAAAAATGCATTCAAGATGGTAGAAATAAAATGATAGTTAATTTTACTGATAAAAGAAATAGAAGACAATAACAAATGCACGTTAAAAATATTAAACTATTGAGAGTCCAAACTAGAATAGATTTGATTACAAGCTGAATAAAAGGCACTGAAGAAACTCAGTGCAGTAGCAAAAAGAATAAAAGTGAGATTAAAAAAAAATGAGGACTCAGTGGTAAAGTAATTGAAATGGAAGACAGATGGAAAAATAAAAGCATTCGTATTACAGATGTCCCCAAAAGATCAAAACTGTTAAATGATTTAAATTCGAACAATTATTTGTTTAGCAAAGACACTGTGAAAGTAAAAGAAGAATTCATACTTCTTTTGAAGTACCTCAGCAGGTACCAGAGATAATTAATCTACAATAATTTACTCTGAGACGTAAACAAAACTGTTCTCTGGGACTCTGGCAAGAAGGTAGAATAAATTACAATCACAAAAAATTATATTTCTTCGGGTTTCCAAAATACAATGTAAAAACATGTTAAAAGTGGAGCAACAATTTTAATCAACTTGATGGGGAAAGTATGAACCAAGGATACTATATCCATCCAATCAGTCCTTCAAATTTTACGATTATAGAAGAGTGCCTGAAATCAAGGAATACTGTAAGTACATACCCATAGCATGAGCTCCATCCAATAATGTGATCAGTGGGGAAAATTTCCCAAAAGACTAAAGGTGAGTGCTTCATATATTCAGTTGTATAACTAGTATAAAAATGCAACTAAACTTGGGGAAAAGGAGTAAAAGGAAAGAATAAAAAGTAAGATCATTGTACAGTACATGGATTATATGTAGGAGTCATAGGATATAATTTTAAAAGGACATGTTAAAAGAGTTGCAACAAGTAAAGAATTTAAGAGAGCTACAAACAGTAATACTGATAACCAATCTGTAGCTAGAATAAAAGCCCTGCAAAGACATTTCTGTCTTAACCCCCAACTCCTATGATTATATAAGCTTGAATTACGAACAGTAGTTAAAACTGCCAATGAAATGAAGGTTGCTAATCAAACATAGAAGTTACCATAGATTGAGTGGGAAGGCCCAGTATAATTACAAGGATTCTTAAAATCAGGAAATCTGAGGAGCAAACCAGAGAGATGAAAGCCTGAGAAAAATTCAGCCCAACATCCCTGGCTTAGAAGGAGGAAGGAGCCCATGAGATAAGAAAAGCAAACACTTCTACACTGTGCCACAGTAAAGTGATGAAACCACCCCCAGACCCTTCAGAAGGAGCTCAAGTCTGCCAACATCTCAGTTTTAGCCCAATGAAACCTATGTTAAGCATCTGGCCCCACAAATCAACAATATAATAAATTTGTATTGGTGTATGTCACTAAGTTTGTGGTAGTTTGCTGTAGTAGTAACGCACTAATACACTACAAGAATAAAAACAGAAACTTTCCTATATACCAAAAACCATTTTCAGAAGAAAGCAAGAGAACACAATAAACAGAGGAAAGAGTAATCATAACATAATATAGTCATCCCTTAGTATCCCAGGGAATCAGCTCCAGGAGTGCCCCCCTTGATAGGATACCAAAATCTGTGGATGCGTAACATAAGTTCCTTGTATGAAATGATGCAGTATTTGCATAGAATTTGTATTTTAAATGAACTCTAGATTGCTTATAATATCTAATGTAATATAAATGTCATATAAATAATCATTATACCATATTATTTAGGAAATAATAAAAAAGCTTGTACATGTTCACTGCAGATGCCATTTTTTCAAATATTTTCAACCACCGTTGGTTGACTATAGAAATGCAGAACCCATGAATATGGAGGGCCAACTGTAACTACAATAATTATGAGATAAGACAATATAATAAAACTAAAATGAGACACAAGACGACTCAATGAATGGATTTAACTTACTAATAAAGGACAAATA
Organism: Dasyprocta punctata; assembly: GCA_004363535.1. NCBI lineage: Eukaryota > Metazoa > Chordata > Mammalia > Rodentia > Dasyproctidae > Dasyprocta > Dasyprocta punctata. Next base: position 8,949 of record RJWM01016067.1, on the reverse strand, counting down.
TTTTTAATTAACTCATAAAGTAAAAGCCTAATCTATTCTATATGAAAGACATACAGTTTAAACATAGTAACTTAGAGGCTAGAACTAAAGGAATAAAAAAAGATTTAGCAAAGAAATAAAAACATTCAGAAAGTAAAAGATTGAAATTTTCATCCCAAATAAAGAAGATTTCAAGCCAAAATGCCTTTGATAAGATAAAGAAGTGACCAAACATACTGAATTCATAATTTCTACAATTTTACATATGCACGTGTGTCTGTATGCTTATGAGCACATATGTGGTGTGTATATGTATATGCATCTAATCTTACAATTATTAATTATTGATCATTTTGATCTTCTAGCCATGGTGTTGTTTGATTTTTTTCCTACCATACATACAGAAATGTATGGGAGATATAGATAGATAGATAGATAGATAGATAGATAGATAGATATGTTTGTATGAATACACACATATGCACATTTGCATACCAATATTTTCTACTTCTGTCCACTGAGAAGGCCAAGAAGCAAAGACACTCCATAGTAGTAAGTACACATGAACACCAGATCTTCATCTCTAATACTACACTCCATTAAAAAGAACAAAGTGTTCCTCAAAGCAATGTCTGATTCCTGGGTTGAGATAGGACAGACATAAGGTATACCTGACAAATGTTGCTATTCTAGAAATAAAGAGAAAAGTTGAAATACACTTCTTTGTTTTCTATGACTTAATTCATAGTTTGAATACCAGATGAAGCTTACATTCCATTCTAGGTTTAAGAAGTAAGGAATATAACAAGTTTGGTTGGAGATACGCTGATTTTTAGAGCCAATGAGAAATAAACAATGGAAAATATTCACCAGAGTTGGGCTCATGAGCTCAACCATCACAGAAAAGAGCAAGTTGAAGAAGAAAGTACAGATCTGGAAACTCTTAGAATAAAAGTGGTGGTTTAATTCACAAGAGGATAGGAACTCATCAGTGGACCTAAGTTAGAAGCCTAACAGTCTGTATTTCCTTGTGGGAAGAAAAGTTTGCTGCTGAGATAATTAACTTGTAAAGAGGTGTGAAAATTTGAAAGAAATGCTTGGGAGAAATGGAAGAAGAATTGAGAAAATATATGTACTATGAGCCTTGAACAGCTCTGGGAGGGAAGCAGAAGCACAAAGGAGTGAAAGGCTCAGAATTCTAACCAAACAACCCTGGACATACTACTATAGTGACTGTCCTACAAGAGAATCCAGGCAAGGTGGTCTCTGATTAGCTCCGTAGAGCAGAAGATAGATGCATCGTGTAAAACATAAGCAAAAGGATGAAGGTTTGGGTGGCAAAAGAAAAAAATACAGGTGTACTGGCAGGGAAGACATCAGTATGTTGAGAATCAAGCATGCAAGGAACTGTAATTTGGGGACACTGGATGTGATGTCACCAAGCGCACTGGATCTCCTCAGTATTTCAGGTGTTCGCAAGTGATCAGGAAACATTTTAACTACACATCGAAGTCCTCGGTAAAGATGATACAAAGAAAGGGAGAAGATAGTCATCCACAACATCTTGAGGAAAGCAAAAAATGTTAATTTAAGAGAATTATAATTTTTGGAAAAATCTGGTAAGTCTTGAGGGCCAGAACTGTTCTTGGGAATCTCAGTTTGGGTGGTGAGAGGAAAAGGGGCAGAAGGGACAGATTATGCCAGCTCTTATGGCATTGAATTTATGGAGGACAACTCTAGAAAAGAGCTTCATTTCTATGTGCTTTGGAATCAAGAGGTCCCTAATTTGTGTGCTCTAATCAGCTCTGATTTGATTAAGTCTGGATCTCTGCCACTCATGGAGTGGGATAGATAGCAATGTCTAAAATGCGGGGGATGCTGTCTCTTTTGCTTGTAAAGGTAAAATGGAACCTAGTAGGAAATCTCTGACTCAGTTCCTCCTGTGACAACTTCACCATGGCAATGCTTCTTGGGTCACCAAAAACCTGAACTTCCTGCCATTCACACATCTTACACTTGCCTAGAGAAGAATGTAATTAGTATCCTTTCTTCAAAGGCCCATTGGCTTGGCCTGAAACACTCTCCACTTTCGTGACCTTTCTCAGTGTCTAGTTCTAAATGCTAAAGGCAAGGGGATTTGGGCTGCATTTTTGTTTGAGTAAATTTGTTTTAGATGATTTTTTCCTCTCTCTAATATTTTTTCTTCTGAGCATTAGCAGACGTCATGAAAATAGGACATTCAAAGACTAATACTAGTATATCACAAGAGGAGAGTAAAACCTGAGAAATACACAGGGAAAAATCAAAAATGAAAGAAGGGCTAAAGAATGAGAGCTTCCAGAAACCATAAAAAGCAAAATGTTACCCCAAAATGCACAAAACTGTCATTCAAAGTTATTATTAACATTAATTTTTAATTCATGAGAAATCCTAAAGGATGAAAAGTGAAATAATACAATTCGCAGTACTAAACTTGCCTTCCAGAGATAGACAGGTTATTAGTGAACCTTTGAGAGGACACCTCCATCTCCTCTTTCTTTCTTACCAATAAGGTGGTGAGAGAGAAAAGACATCTCTAGAGCTTCTCTACAGCACAAAGTAGATTGACTGAGCTCAATTCTACTCTTGAATCTCAAAAAAAAAAAAAAGTCAATGTCATCAAGCAATAGGATTGGGAGATAAAAATGGTCATCTTTATCCCAGTAATTTCTATTCTCCATTTATAAACCGGGCTAAGATCATTCTGGTGTCCCATATATAGTGGAGGGTGCCAGTGCCTTAGTTCCAAAGTGCTCTTTATTGCTAACTTACAAGAACTGCGCTATATGCTAAACTCATGCAAATAATCAGCAACCCTTGTGAACTTTTACTGATTATTTACTGAGCTTATAGCATTAGACCCAAATTCTCAGTTGAATATTATAGAGGATACCAAAAAATGCAAATGTACCACCTTACATTCTAAGAAAGGAGAAAGACCTACAAGTAGTAGATTAGAAAAACAAAATAAACTACATCAAGTGAGAGATACTTATTCGTGGAGGGTAGAGATTGTTATGAGCTCAAAGAATTGAAAGAAAATTACTTCTCTTGAAGACCCATAAGCAAGGAACAATGCATAGATTTTCATGTGTCATGGCCACAAGATTGTTTTATAATATTGCTCAGTGAACATTATTAAGGGTGGATTCGAGTAGAAAAGAAAAAAATCAATGCAGTAGTAGTGAAGATGGAGAAAAATAAATGCAATTAAATCATATGAAGTAGATTTCTGATCAGAACGTAGTGATTGATTGGAAGAGAGCATTGTAATATGAGAAAGAGTTCAGAATGACACCAAGATTTTTGCTGCAGAAAACCACCTTTGTGGTTTTTCCATTTACTGAGATGAGGGATGTATATAATGAGATGGATTTCTGTGGTAAGTGTTATCTGCAATATGCAAATAGTAAAAGATATTATCCCTGCCTGAATTCCACTTCCATTTTCTTTTTCTCCTTCATTTCAAGGATCTTGAATAGGTTCACTTCATAAATTTATTTAACTATTTTAGTGGCATAACTTGTCACATTACCTTTACTTCAGCACTTCTGCAAGGTTTACAAAAGTTTATTTGAAAATAAGTGTAAATAACCCAAAACAAATATATTTCAAAATTCATTTTGTAGTCATCTGTCTAGTTTCCCATTTTTTCCCTCTTTGGATTTTTGTAATTAAAAAGATATAAAGAAATCAGAACAGATGTTTCAAATGTCTTTAAAAACAATGAAATCTGCAAAACTACTTTGGACCTCCTGAATATATTTCCCATCTTCGCTTGTTTCAGGGATGTTTCAGACAAGGGTGGTAAATGAGATGGTCAGGGCGGGGAGGGGGGGATGGTACTAAGTCTTTGAATTGTATCTTCTATTTAATTTTTATACAGAAATAGTACCAATTTTCTGAAAATTCAAGCTCTCAGCTGGAAATCTCTTAGGCTTTCTGATTCAGGCCTGAGTCTGTGAGATGTAGACACATTTATAGGGCTGGATTAAGCAGATCATTTCCAGCCTCATTTGGCCTGGACAAGGAGTGAGCTTGCCCCAAATTACAGGTCCTCCTAGGAAAAGGTTTCACCACCCCTGTCTATTCTACTTAGTCTCTGGAATTGATGAAGCAATGAATGTTTTGTGCAGGAGCAAACAGAAAGAAAGGAGAATTTGCATGTGTCAACATCACATTGGCAGCAAAATGCCACCCCTTGTACAGGTCTAGAGAGCCTACAGCATAAGCTCGTACCTGCCAAGATAGGATCAAAGGAGAGTAGCAGAGCCAGGTATAATGTCCCAATCAAAGTAGTTCGAGTCAGTAATAACAGACACAAGGCCCAGAGAAGTCACTCAGAGCTTTGCCTTTCAGAGCATCTCTCTGTCTCAGTCCACTGAAGCCAGTTGGTCTGTGTTGCCTTCTTCTTCCTCCCCACACTGGGATGAAGTATCTTGGGCTCAAGTTCCAAACAGTTCTGGACTTCAGAGACACGTTCCCCATGGCAGGGCCTGCAAAGACCACATACAGATGCCTAGAGTAATCTCCTCAGGTGAAGTCTATCTTTCAGAGTCCTTAGACCTTGGATCTTAGCCAAGGGATTGACTTTGCCTGGTTATTGGTATATTTCCCCTTCCCAGGCTGTAAGAAATGAAGTCCACTGGGAGATTTTTTGTAAAACTGGAGCCACCCTAAAAACAAGTTGGTAACGGCAGCCGGAACAGAGGCAGCAGCAAGCCAGAGTTGAATTCCATTTAAATAAAATGCCAAAAGGCAGTCAGTGAAAGTGACATTTATGGTGTTACTACAAATGCATTCAGTGGGAAAGCTCAGTAGCAGAAGCAAGGGGGGAAAAAAAACAAGCTGTAGTGAAAACTGCCATCTGTATATTGTGCCCCGTTTTTAATATTCTGTATTCTCATAAAAAGTGTTGTTTCTGTCACTATTCAATCTCACAAACTCACACAGAACACTGTTAAAAGTCAGCAGTGTGTGAAATGGTATTTTAAAATAAATGAAACCCGCTCGCAGAGCTGCGGAGGAATATTGCAATGCTGGGCGCTGACAGACAGGCACTGAAAAGTAACAACCGTTATCATCTTAAAGCAAAGCGGATTAAATAAAAGCCCACAGCCAGTGGTGCATTACCAAGTCTGATATTGACACAGCTGCTGTGGTGGTTATTTTTCATTGTCTCATCAAGACAAAGCATCATGGGATATCAATCTTCCCTCTGTCAGGCCATGCCTGGTATAAAGTTTTTCGTTTACATTTTCATTATATCCCTTTTATCTCCAGTGCCAGCATTTTTCTTAACTGTGAGGTCCAGTGACCTGGGGGCAGTGTTGCGCTATTACCTTCTGACCAGAGGAGCTCCCTCCAGGGGCAAAGGAGAGTTTGTCCTCCTTACCTAACACCTTTTAGCTTTCTTCAAATGGCAATAGATGATCATTATTCTCTTGTGTTGGGGAGTGGGGGTGATTAGGGGCTGGTTCGTGTTTGTGTATATCTGTGTGAAACAAATAAAGAACAAGAGAGAAGCAGATAATGACCGTGAGAATTAGAAGATCATTTAAGGGTATTTTCTTTCTCTTTTCGCTGGAAAGAATAGAGATAGAAAATGCCATCTCCCTTGAGACTGCTATGGTTGTGACACTAGAGTCATGCTCGACTTTCATACACCACTGCTCTATTTTCTAGACCAGCTCACTCTTCTCAGATTGACCTTCCACTCAGAAACTGGCTGACCTGTGGGAAACATTTTTTTAATTTGACTCAGAAAACAGCATCTGTGGGAAAAATCAATTTTCTTTTGGGAAACTGATTAAAGTTTTATCTATCTAGTCCTCTTTTCCTAGCTCTTCATTCTCCTGCTTACAAAGCTTATTAGTGCAATTTTATTGGGAGAGAAAACTCGAGATATTTTCTAGTATTGGGGGCTCCACTTTGTAAGTCTCTAGTCTCAACAACAACAGATATAAGACCCTCAGTGAAGGCCAGAAATACGATTTTATAAGATCAAGATGTATATTACAAAGAGCATGAGGCTCAAAGCTGCAAAGGAAGTTGAGAGTTTCTAAGCTTCTTGCACAGGAGGCTCACAGGAGAGCTGGAGGTGAAGGTGAGTGAGAACGGACTGAAAGCTCTGAGAGATGCATTGCAGAAAACACTGCTCCTCCCAGGCATCGACCATGCCAGCAGAGTGAGTCGGGTCACGGGATCTGCCTAAACAATGGTAACACTCACCAGCTGTTGAACAAGCATCCTCAACACTTTACTGTCTCAGAGGCTCAAGTAGGAGTTCATTTGTCACTCATGTCACCGCCCATATGGGTTAGACAGCTCCCCTGTATCTTGTGAAACATGTGCCCTCCAAGGTCAGTGCTGAAAGAAAAGAATCTCAGAAGTGTGCAGAGCCACTCCTGAAAGAGAATTTTGTCACTGCTGCCCACTTTCCATAAGCCTCTCCCTCCATGGAGAAGAGACCAGGATGTTGTAGGAGGCATCCTATGTGCTCTAGAAAGAGTTCCTATGGGCACGAGGATTTTTGTTTGTTGGCTATTTGAGCACAGAAGCAGAACAAGAAAGGAAAGGGTAAGGAAGAAGGGACAATGCAATGTAAGTGACGAAGCAAAGGAGGTAGAGAGCTGCAGTGATGGACAGCTTCTCCCTTGTCCCACTTAGCTACCTCATCAAACTCAGTCCCTTTTCCTTCCTCTTCCACTGGCCCTGCAACTAGCTCCATTTGGAAGTAGAGCATCCACAAAAGCATTCATCGAACTGTGTTCAGGTTATCTATTGCCAGGTAGTGACTACTCCCAAAAGTGTAGTTTAAAGCAGGAATAATCATTACTTTTGTCAGTGGATCTGGGGTGTGAATAGGCTCGGTGAGGGAGTTCTCGCTCAGTCTCCAGTGAGATAGCAGTGGGACAGTAGCTGTGGTCAGTTCAAAGCATTCTTTTTTTATAAGCCACATTTTATTTACATTCATCAGTAGAAGGACATTCGACTTGTTTCCATTTTTTTACCATGACAAAAAATGCTGCTGTGAATATTCATGCGAGGATTTTGTATGGATGTATATTCTCAATTCTGTTGCATACATACCTAAGAGAGAAAATTACTGAATAATATGGTCACTTTATGTTAATTTTTTGTTTTGTTTTGTTTTGGTACCAGGTATCAAACTCACAACCTTGCACTTGCCAGGCAGGCACTTAGGCCACTGAGCTAAATCCCCAGCCCGATGTTAAATATTTTGAGAAGCTGCTGAACTGTTTTCCAAAGCAACTGATCCACTTTACATTCCCACAGTAGTGTATGATGGTTCAAATTTCACCATACTCTAACCAATACTTTTTATTATGTCTTTTTTATTCTAGACATATTACTGGAGTGTGACTCTGTATTTAATTGTGGTTTTGATTGGCATTTCCATAGTGGCCAATGGTGTCCTATACTTGATTTCATATGTCTGTTGTCAGTTTTTTTTATCTGTGGAAATGTCTATGCAGAGACTTTGCTTTTGGGTTATTTATTGTTTATTATTGAATTTAAGAGTTCCTTGTACACTTTCCATATTGCTTCCATCTCTGGGTTGTGAACTGGAAACACTCCAAATGGTTAGGACTAAAATTACCAAGGCTCCTTGGGCATCTCACTGCATAACAAATTTTTCTGTGCTTTCTCTACATACTGGTATCAGGTGGCTGGCCTTGGTATGTGACAGCCAAAGGCTCTGAGAAAGAATTTCCTAAATGATACCAGGTGTAGTGGTGGGGCTTTTCTAATACAGTCTCAGAAATCAGTTGGTACTACTATTGTCATATCTTAGCTACTTTCTTCTTCACTGAGACACAAGGAGGAGTGGTTTGTTTTAGCCCATGTAGTCCACAGTCAGCAGACACCAAGGCAGGATGGCATGGCACAAGGCCATAGCATTGGAATAGCTGCCTAACTAAATAGTCTAACCTAGCCTCTCAAGAAAGATATCAATCCATTCACGAGGATGCTACCTCTATACTAATCACTGCCAAGCCCTTTGTCTTCCAGATTTCACCACCTCTTGATTCTATCCATCAGACATGAACCTTGGAGACTAAACTTCCAGCACATGAAACTTTGGGGGAACAAACCATTCCCAAACCATAAAAGCTCCCAAATACAGAACCAAATCTGGTACCTTACAGTATGTAGAATACATTCATAGTGTGTAGAATAAACATCGCTGCATGAAGACTGGTACATCATAAGTGCATAGATAGTCTAGACACTATCAGTTTCTGGTTTCCCTCTTGTTCATTCATTTTGACTTCTTTTTAAAGCAATCCTTGGGGACCAGGGATATAGTTCAGTGGTACAAGCACCTTCCTGGCAAGCTCAAGGTCCTGAGCTTGATTCCCAGTACTAAAAATAAATAAATTAATTAATTAATTAATTAAAGTAAGCCTTCTTCCTCGTACTGATGTTGGCACTTTAGTTTTTTGGTCCTAAATTCTCATGCATGTTTTGAAGCACTGAACTTATTGACTCTGAATTCCAGATGTCTGTACCACAAATTCTGGCTAGCACTCTTCACATTTTCCCAATGCTCCCACTCCTCCACCCCATCTCCACACAGTATATTAAAGTTCACACCATGCTGCATCTCTTCAAAGAGGGGTGTCATTGTCATTTGGATATTAAGATTTGTAATAATGACTATCCCAAAAGACAAGCTCCCAGACAAATTTGTTCCCATGGTACTGACCTGGTATCTTAGTAACTTAACTTTCATCTCCCTCCAGGGTACCACTTAGTTATCTTTAACAAGGAGATTATTAATGTCCTTAACAATTCGGCTGCATGACTAATAATAGGTAAATAATATCCATTATCAAATCCAACTCTTTGAGTCATATCTCTTCTGTTTTCATATCCTGAGTCTTACCTTATGGGTAGCATTTA
>RJWM01016066.1:0-46339 GCA_004363535.1 Dasyprocta punctata | reverse complement strand
AAAAAATAAAAAAATAAAATATAAAATTAAAAAATGAGCCAGGCGTGGTGACGCATGCCTTTAATCCCAGCACTCGGGAGGCTGAGGTAGGAGGAGCATTGTGAGTTTGAGGCCAGCTTGGGCTACAATGCGAGTGCAAGGCTGACCTGAGCTACATAGTGTGACCCTGCCTCAAAATACCAGGGCTGGGAGTTTGGCTCAGTGGCTTAAGCACTTGCCCTGGCAGGTGCAAGGTTATGAGTTCAATCCCCGGTGCCGCAAAAAAAAAAAAAAAAAAAAAAAAAAAAAAAAGAAAAGAAAGAAAGATAGTTTTGCAGGGTACATCTATCTGGGTTGGAAGTTGTTTTCTTTCAGGTCTTGAAATACTTCACTCCAAGCTTTTCTTGACCTGATGGTTTGTGTTGAGAAGTCTGTTGTGATTCTGATGGCTTTTCCTTTGTAGGTGATCGGTTTTTTTCTCTAATAGCTTTTAATATTCTGTTTTTGTGTTGAATTTCTGGGATCTTGATTATTATATGTCTGGGTATAGGTATATTTTGGTTATGTTTAGTTGGAGTTCTATGTGCTTCACTTATCTGAAAGTCACTTCCTGTTCCCATGCTTGGAAAGTTTTCTGAAATTATTTCTGTAAATAGGCTTTTAATTTGATTTGTATTGACCCCTGCTTTTCCACTCACACCTTTTATTCTTAAGTTATGTTTCTTTGGGTTGTCTTGCAGCCATTGAATTGTTACTTCCAGGTTTCTTGTTATTTTTAAGAGATCTTTCCTTTCACGATCACAAGCTGCAAACCTGTCTTCAAGGTTTGAAAGTTATCTTTAGTTTTCTTCAGGTGGTTTTGCCAACTTTCACTGGAGTTTTTGATTTCCTGGTAATCTCTTTGAATCTGTTTCATATATTCTAAATCTTCTTTGTAATGTTCATTCCAGGTTTCCCTCATTTTGTTATGCTCCGTTTTTCATCTATGTCTCCTTTAGAGTTGCTTAGCAGTTCTTTTATTATGTTTTTCATTTCTTCTTTTAGTTGAGTTAGTATTTCTGTTCTAATTTCTTTTATAGCCTCATGAAGTTGTTTCTTTACTTCAGTTGTCATCACCTCAGAGACTTTAGTTGTGGGACTCCCGAACTCTTCTGCATTTGTTTCTCCTGGATTTGTTCTGCTTGGATTGGAGGCCAGAGACTGCCTTTTGCTTCTTTGTCTTGACATATTGCTGGATTGTTCTGGACAAGTGTGTACTGGGTATCTTGGTATTATGCACGTTGTCTGTAATTTCTCTGAGATTAGACTGGTTCTTCTAGCTAGTGCTGATGTGGGTATCTGATGGTTACCACTGGGTGCGCTGTTACAGTGCTATCTGCTGCCTTTCTCCAGCCCGCCTCAGCTCCCCAATGTCTGGCACAGTGTGTCGGGGCGGGGCTGCCGCCTGGGAACCTGGGCCTATTATCTGCGAATCTTCCACTATCACCCCTAGGGCATGCGTGGAGCCGTGGTCTCCAGACCGAGCTGAGCCAGTCACCTGCTGAGACCCTCTGGGACTCAGTTGGAGCAATTTCCATGGGACTGTGCCCAACTAGGAGCGGCTCCAGCCCCCAAATGGCTGCCAATCCCTTGCTCTCCCTCTTGGGAGATTGGGGTTTGCTGCACTCAGCAGTTTAGTCCTCCAGGTCTGCTCCCCCTGTCCACTGCCACTCTCCTCTGATCCTGCCTCTCTGGGCAGAGGCCTCCAGGGTCGCTGTTGCAGCCACAGTCTCAGGACTTTGATCATGCGTCCCCAGGTTCCAGCAACTCCTTTCTCAGAGTGAGTCCGGCTCCGGGCAGAGGCGCCGCCAGCCATTGCCTTCTTTTTTGAATGTTTCGTTTTACTCTTTCTGTGGGCTTCAATTCTTGCTTTAGATTCTTCCTGGGTCCAGAGGACCCACCTCCCTCCTTCTTGTCTTCCCCATGTTGCTATATTCCAGCATCTGGACAGTATCTTTCAGGGAGGCTGCTTACCCTGCTATTTACTGTTCCACCATCTTGATTAAGGTCTGCTGTCCTTAATTCTTTTGGGAATATGTCAAAAAGCGCTATAACTGTATCAAGTAGTATATCTTTTTTTTTTTCTTTTTTTGGTGGCACTGAGGATTGAACTCACGGCCTTGTGTCTGCCAGACAGGTGCTTTAGCCACTGAGCCAAACTCCCAGCCCTAGTTTATTGAGGCAGAGTTGCACTATGTAGCTCAGGCTGGCCTTGCACTCGTGTCATAGCCCAAGCCGGCCTTGAACTCACAACACTCCTCCTACCTCAGCCTCCCGAGTGTTGAGATTAAAAGCGTGTGCCACCACCCCTGGCTTCAAGTAGTATTTCTACTTTTAGTTTTTTGAGGAATCTCTAGACTGATTTCCACAATGGTTGTACCAGTTTACATTCTCACCACCTGAGTAGGAGAGTTCATTCATTGTTTTTAGTATTTGTGTGTGTGTGTGGGGGGGAACCAGGAATTGAACTTAGGACCTCACACTTGCCAGGCAGGTTCTGTGCCACTGAACTATACCCTCTGGCCCTAAATTTTGAATAAAAGGAAGTTATCGTACAACAATTGAACATAAAAGGAAAATCTCCTATAGTCATTTCATATATTTAATAATTAGAAATTCTATAATTCATAGTAGTGATTTTTTAGTTGGAGTTTGAAAAGTTCTAGATATGATTTCATCTGGAAAAGAAAGCTTTCATGACTAAAGTATTTATAAGTAATTTATTTCAAGATTTGTTTATGCCCACAAACAGGGTGCTGTCAAAGAGTCCATTTTCTACCAGGAATATGTTCTTAAATACACCTTAATTCCTAATAATGAGACAATGGAGATTTTAAAGTTGATTCATGTAAATGTAGATGTATCTGTTGAAATAATTTCACAATCTGTACTCGTAATAGCTTTATCAAGATAAAATTTGCATACCATGTAATCTCTGCATTTAAAATGTACAATTATTGTTTTTAAGTAAGTTTATAGAGTTGTGTAACTATCATTGCACTATACTCTTTGGACATCTTTCCCCACAACAACAAATCAATCACTGAACTTACTAGCAGGTGCTCTCCATTCTCCCTTCCACCTAAGCTGTGTAAACTACAGTACTTTGTTTTTATGGCTGAGTAATATTCCATTGTAGGGATAGTGCATTTCCCTTACCTATTAACCCATTAGTAGGCACTTGAATTGTTTCTGCTTTTTTCTTTTGCAAATTATGCTGCTATAGCTGGCCATGGTGGTATCCATTTGTAATCCTAACACACTTGGAAGCTGAGGCAGAAGGATTACAAGTTTGAGCCTAGCCTGGAAAACTTCATGAATTAGGGGAGACTGTGTTTCACAAGAACAAACAAATAAACAAACAAACAACAGCAGAACAACTGGGAATGTAGTCAGTGTGAAGGGCCTGGGTTCAATCCTCTGTATTATGTTTTTGCATGGACATGTTTTCAATCCTTGTGTGTATATAGCTCCCTGGGCCATTTGATAATTCTGCAGTTAACTTTTTGAGGAACTTGCCACCCTGGGTTTCAAAATGGCACTATTTCGCATTCTCACCAAGACCATATGAGGGTTCTAACTTCTCCACATCCCCACCAAAAACTGTAGGTTCCAGTTTTTGGATTCTAAATGTCCTGGTGGTTATAGCTCACTGGTTGTTTTAATTTGTGTTTCCCTAATCGCTAATGATGTTGAGCGTCTTTTCGTGTGCTTACTATCTAATTATTTATCCTCTCTGGGAAGATAATCTATTCAAGTCCTTGACCCATTTTTAAGTTTGGTTTTCTTTTTATTACAGAATTATGAGAATTTTTTATATATCCTAGATACAAATCCCTAATCAGATATGATTTGCAAATATTTTCTCCATTCTGCATATTGTGTTTTCATTTTCCTTTGCAGCAGTTTAATGATTATTAAATTTTTTTCCTTCAGAATTCAGTCGGCGTCTTAAGGAGCGCATGCACCACAATATTCCTCACCGATTTAATGTAGGACTGAACATGCGAGCCACAAAGTGCGCTGTGTGTCTGGATACTGTACACTTTGGACGCCAGGCATCCAAATGTCTCGGTAAGAGCAGCATTTGTGCATCTGCAGTGGGCGCCTGTGCGCCTCCACATGAAAAGTCCATCTGATGGAGGAGATGTTTTGCTAATTCCTCATCGTATAATGCATTCATTTCCGAGCTTTTCATTTCAGTGGGAGGACTCTATTTTTCCCCCATGAAAGCAATGATTTCATTCGTCATCAGCTTGTGACTCTAGCTCGATGTACAAAATGCCTTGATCTTTGCTAATTTCCAGCCTCTTTGTGTCAGGCTGGTCTCTCTCCACCTGGCTCCAACTGAAACATGCAAACATCTTTTACACACATGTTGTGGGTAGCCTGAATTGAAGCCAGGAAAAGTGGATCGAGAGCGTGCGGCTTTGTTTTCTCCTTTCCCAGGAGGACTCTGGCACCTGGGAAAACTTAGTGATTACCTGGATAACTGGGCTGATGAGGGTGGAGAAGACCTAGGTTTGAACAGGAGAGGAACGGGATAGTCTGAGCTCAGCTGAATGTGTTGTCAGGCTGTTCATTGTTCTCGCCTAGAATGTCAGGTGATGTGTCATCCCAAGTGCTCCACCTGCTTGCCAGCCACCTGTGGCCTGCCTGCTGAATATGCCACGCACTTCACTGAGGCCTTCTGCCGTGACAAAATGAACTCCCCAGGTCTCCAGAGCAAGGAACCCAGTAGCAGCCTGCACCTGGAAGGGTGGATGAAGGTGCCCAGGTATTGCTATGGGATTGATCAGGCTCCAGCAGGTGCTGGTATGGAAGGCCACAAGTCACTTCTACTCCTGAGACTTTTGAGAAATTGCCTTTCCTAGAATTTGCCTCCCCCTTCCCCTTCATCCAGTCTGATACTTCTAAGTTCAAACCTTTTTCTTCCCCATTTCTTTTCCCCCAGGAATAACAAACGAGGACAGCAAGGCTGGGATAGGAAATACATTGTGTTGGAGGGATCAAAAGTCCTCATTTATGACAACGAAGCCAGAGAAGGTAAATTAATAATTCAGGGGGAATTTCATTGCACGTGGTTAACCCAGGTCTCCCAGTGTTGGTGTGAAGGCTTTGTTTTTTGTTTTGTTTTGTTTGTTTGTTTATTTGTTTGCTTTGGACTGCCTTGCGAGCCTTCTCCACTTTCCCATTTTTGAAAATGAAAAGCAAAATGACTTCTCTAAAGGTTATTGGTGCGATACTCACATCTATAGGTCTTCCCCCTGAAGAACCCGCAGGGTGCTGCCCTGAAGATTCCACCTGCTAATACACCTTCAGAGAACTTCCGCCTCAGCCAACTAGCCCATAAATCCGCATCGTCATCAGAAATTTGACTGTGCTACTCATCTGACACACTTTATTTTTTTTTTATCTTCCCTCCTCTGCCTTCTCTGCACACCTTTTTTCCTTCTTTGTTCTTGTGCATCTCTCCTTACACGCGTACCCTGTCTCCTTTTCTTCTTCTCCCTTCTTTTCCCTTTTCTTCCCTTCTCTTCCCTTCTTTTCTCTGTTCTTCTTTCTTTGGCTCTTCCTCTTCCTCTTTGTCTTCTCCCTTTGTTCTTGTTCCTGTTCTTTTGTTTTTCTTTCTGCCCTTCCTCTTTGCAACAAGCTGGACAGAGACCGGTGGAAGAATTTGAGCTCTGCCTTCCCGACGGGGACGTATCTATTCATGGTGCCGTTGGTGCTTCTGAACTCGCAAACACAGCCAAAGCAGGTGAGGGAACCTGGGGAAGACCAGCTCTGGATGTGGGCTGGGCTTGGCAAGTCAGGAGAGGCTAGAGGGGACATGGAGGGTTGGCCCTGCCAAGGAGGCTGACCATCCCCTGCTCCATTGTCTTAGCAATAAATGGGGCTCGCGTGGTTTGGTGGGTTCTCTGATGTCTCAGGGCCATGCCTCCCGGTGGGAATGGGGGAAATCCACACCCAATCCTGTGCTCTCTGAAATCTCCTAGATGTTCCATACATACTGAAGATGGAGTCTCACCCACACACCACCTGCTGGCCGGGGAGAACCCTCTACTTGCTAGCTCCCAGCTTTCCCGACAAACAGCGCTGGGTCACCGCCTTAGAATCAGTTGTTGCAGGTGGGAGAGTTTCTAGGGAAAAGGCAGAAGCCGATGCTGTGAGTATGAATGTGGGCACTGGCGCTTGTCTTTGTAGAGTGGGCTGGTCTTTGGTAACTGTTCTTAGTGAATGTGCTGCCAATGTGAGCACGAGGGTAACCGATCTTAATGATGGGCATCCTACTGGCAGTCTTGTTTTCCCTTGGGCTCACTGTCTGAGGGGTGATGGCTCTACACTGTGTGTCAGGACCAGTTTTGGGGCAGTGAACGCACAGGCTGTCAAGCAGCAGTGGAGCACCCCAAGCCCTCCCTTTGTAACTGTGTAGTACTGGGGAAGCAGCACCATCAGCCAGCTCTTGAGGCATGATGGAGCCTGGTTATGGCAATACAGCAGCCAGTCTGCTTAAAAGGAAATCTTCTCGTTGACTCGGATGTGCTCTTTTGATTTGGTGGCTTGAGTTATAAGCACTTTGACTATGAAGCAGCACAATAGGCTGCCAACTTCCACATTTACTTCAGGAAGGCTTTTCATTACCTTCCTGATTGCTTCTACAGTATTTGCTCTTCCATAGGCAAGTTTGAAATCCTACTAATCCTGAAGATGTTCGAAATGTAGGTGTACCTTGATAGGCACCACTCCTCCTAGAACATTTCAGGAAGCAAACACGGCTCATTGCTCATCAGCATTTGTTCTACTGAGGACTAAACAGCTCTTTTCAGACACTTAGTTCCTGATAAACACTTGAGAGGTTAGCAATTGGAAAATGCTTAACCCTAAGCCTCCAGAGAAGATCAGAGAAGATCTTTGGTAGGCTTATTTTGAACTGTTTTGTTGTGACATCTGTGAATGTTTTACTGAAATCCACATTAATATATGCACAATTGGCCCGTGACTATATTTCCTACTAGCTTCTGCCTGTGTGGGTTCAGGTGAAGAGAATCAGGCTTAGTGGTTTTGCTGCTCACACTATTTTGCATTTTTTTCTGCAACCTGGAAGGGGAAGAAGCCTTCCATATGGGTTAGTAACACTTGGCAGTTGAGATTTCTGTATCTTCAGCTTATTTCCTATTGTAGAATGGCTTCTTGTGCCTACAATACTCATTTCTTCACCCAGGCTGAGTTATAACACTGATGCTGTTTAACCACTGCCCCCAAAGAGATCAATAATGCCCACTTTTTGCGGTTGGAGTTCTGATAAAAATACAGCACAGGAGGCTGGGGATGTAGCACTGTGGTAGGACACTGGCCCAGCACATGCAAAACCCTAAATTCAGTCTCCAGCAGCAAAATAGTAATAGTGATAATAATAATGATAATAATAATTTAAACATGGGGACCAGCTAAGAGCAGATGTGTGTTTCTGAATTTAACTTTAAATTTCTCTGTCTCTTTGGATGATTTGGCTATGAACATTTCAGTCTCACTATGTCTTCTTTTTTCTTGTCTTTCCTTTCATATTTGAAAAGAAATTGCTTGGAAACTCCCTGCTGAAACTGGAAGGTGATGACCGGCTAGACATGAACTGCACACTGCCCTTCAGTGACCAGGTAATATTTTCTGGGCCCTGACAGCTGGTAATGGGTACAGCCTCACACTCGGGAGAACAAGGGCTGAGGAGGATTTGTGTTGCTTATGCTTTGGGACTGCCTGGTGACGTAATTGTACTTATTTTTTGCCTTTGGACTTCTGCCCTCCCAGGTGGTGTTGGTGGGCACCGAGGAAGGGCTCTATGCACTGAATGTCTTGAAAAACTCCTTAACCCATGTCCCAGGAATTGGAGCAGTCTTCCAAATTTATATCATCAAGGACCTGGAGAAACTACTCATGATAGCAGGTGTGAAGCCAAGGACATAGCCCTTTTCTTTACTTTGAAGGGAAACAATTTTAGAGCCAAATTTCATCCTTAAGAAGCACAAAGGCAGGGCTCCCTGACAGCAGCTTAGAGCAGCGCTGGCTCTTTTCCTCTGTGTCCCTGTTAATGATGGACTCTCTGATCACATTGGTTCCCTTTGGTGTCCAGTTTAGTATAGTCTGACATCCTCAGAGAAGAGTTTACCATTATGCCAAGTGAAGAATGCTGTATTAGTCAGCTTTTTGTCACTATAATAAAATATCTGAGTTAGGCCACTAATGAAAGAAAGATGTTTATTTAGTCCAAACTTCCAGCTCTGGTTTGAGGCCCATTCTCAGCTCTGTCACCTCTTGGCAGATAGCATGGTGGGAGCATGTGCAGAAGCAAGCAGGTGACCTCTCTGTACGGGAGAACTGAGTGGCACCAGGCTTGCTCATTTCATAACAATCCTCTTGTGAGAATGCACGTCTCACAAGAACTGTCTTCCTAGAGCATGCCCCCAGTGACCTAAAGACCTCCTGCTAGGCACCATCTCTTAAAGGTTCCCAGCACCTCCTGACATTATCACCTTGGGCACCAAGCTTCCAACCTATGGACTTTCAAGGAATGCCCAGACTACATAAGGTGTAGCAAGTGCCCAGCCTCAAACACTCATTAAAGTCAACCCATTCTGTTGGTTGCATCATATTACTATGGCTATAACCTGCTGAGAGCTTGCCTGCCCTACATGATCTCTACATGATTACTACCCAATCTTTCTTATGTCTGTGCATAATCATAGACCCTTCAACTAGATTCACCACTTGCTGACATCTGCACACACACACACACACACACACACACACACACACATCTTTTTATCTGAAGTATTTGAAAGTTGGTTGTAGGCTTATTGTAGGTTCTTCAGCATGTCAGCCCAAGAACAAGGGCATTCTTTCATAAGTTTTTTTTCTTTCTTTGTTGACAGGTTTTCTTTTTTCCCCCTTTTTGATACTGTGTATTGAACCCAGCACCTTTACACTGAGCTACATCCCCAGCCCTTTTTATTTTTCATTTTGGGATAATATTTCACTAAATTGCCCGGGCTCGGTTTGAACTTATGATCTTCCTGCCTCAGCCTCACAATATGCTGGGATTGCAGGTGTGTGCCACCAAGGCCAGCTCACTTGCTTGCCCTTTCTTTCTTTCTTTCTGGAAAAACAGTAATATATTGGCTTAATGTTTGAAACATTCATAGTTGGGTCTTTTTTCAGGCGTGACTGGGTCCAGAGAATGAAATAATGTGATCAGGAATGGGCCTTTCAGGATCTCTCATCTATTTTCTTTCCTTCCTTCCTTCCTTCCTTCCTTCCTTCCTTCCTTCCCTCCTTCCCTTACTGTTTGCCTGCCTCTCTGATTTTATTTTGAGAGCTAGAGTCAGAGCAAAATTGAGAGGAACAAACAGGGCTTTCCCTTACACCTCCTTCACACACACACACATGCTCCCCATCATTAACGTGCACATCACACTGGCACGTTTGTTACTACTGATGAATGTACTCTAGCTCATCATCACCCAAACTCCATCATTACATTAGGTTTCACTCTTGGTGTTCTACAT
Organism: Dasyprocta punctata; assembly: GCA_004363535.1. NCBI lineage: Eukaryota > Metazoa > Chordata > Mammalia > Rodentia > Dasyproctidae > Dasyprocta > Dasyprocta punctata. Next base: position 36,761 of record RJWM01016066.1, on the reverse strand, counting down.
CCTATGGGTTTTGACAGTGTATAATGACTTGCACGTATTGTATCATCAAGAATAGTTTTCACAGGATACAGTTTTTATACTCAGGAAATCTAACTCTTGCTATAATACACAGCCCAGTCAGATTTTATCTGTGGCCCTGATGATGTTTTCTATACTTCCCACCCCCCACTTATGGCACAACCTCAGATAAAATGCATTGCATTTAATCTTGCCTTTTTAGTTGTCTTTAGTCTGGAACAGTTCTTCATTCTTCCTTTTGTCTTTTATGTCTTTTATGATTTCTGTGACAGCTACATATGAATAGTCTAAGCTGCTGTTTTACAGAATGTCTCCTCCTTGCTCTCTAACACATTCTTTCTTCAAGCTTGAAAGTTTAACTCATATTCTCCAATTTTATATCTGCGGAATTCTCCTCCTGGAATTTTGACTCAAAGGTCAAATGTTTTCATCTTAAATCAAAAACATGGGCCTAAAATGTGTTTATAGGTTGAGCATCCCTAATCTCAAAATCCAAAATGCTGCAGAATCCAAAACTTCTTAAGTGCCAACCTTGCCACAGGTGGAAAATTCCACACTTCACCTCATGTGATGGATTGCAGTGAGAACTCAGGTGCACCAGAAATATTGTAAATGATCACTTTCAGACTATGTATATAAGAAGTATATGAGACATACGTGGATTTCATGTTAAGACTTGGGTCCCATCCTGAGATAGATAGTTATATGTATGCAAAAAAAAAAATTGGTGGTGGTGGGGTGTCTTGTCTTTTTGAGATAGGAATGCTATGTAGTTCAGGCTGGCTGTGAACTCACTTTGTAGCCCAGGCTAGCCTGGAATTCACAGTGATCCTCCTGCCTCAACTCCTGAGTGCTGGAATTACAGGTGTGCCCAGTTTGTATATGCTAATATTCCCAATCCAAAACCTGAGGCACTTCTGTCCCCCAGCATTTCAGATAAGGGATACTCAAACCATATAGGGATGTGTGGAAGAGAGTTTATCCCCTGGCCTCCTGTTGCTTTACTTCATGGCCAGACCTGGAACCCACTCCCACTCCCCACCCAGTCTTTACTCTCTGGTTTTGAACTGACGAGAGGCTGCCATTTCTCTCTCAGGAGAAGAGCGGGCCCTGTGTCTGGTAGATGTGAAGAAAGTGAAGCAGTCTCTGGCACAGTCGCACCTTCCTGCCCAGCCAGACATCTCACCTAACATTTTTGAAGCTGTCAAGGGCTGCCACCTGTTTGGTGCCGGCAAGGTGAGCTCTCCTTAGGCCTCCACTGGTGGATATTCTTCATATTGGCACTGTCCTTCTGCCTCCAAGACCTTATTTTTATTTTTTGGTATCGCAGATCGAACTCACAACTTTGTGCCTGCCATGCAGGCACTTAAGCCACTGAGCTAAATCCCCAACCTCCAAGACTTTATTGATTTGAATTCGAAAATTGTGTATCCTCAGACCGGGTTGGATTTTTGTTGCTTCCTTTAGGCACATGAAATAATTGGAGTAGTCATGAAATTTGCATGGGCTTTGAATCTGAAGGAAATTTCTTAAAGAAAAATGTGAATGCAAGCCGGGCGTGGTGGCGCACGCCTTTAATCCCAGCACTCTGGAGGCTGAGGTAGACGGAGCGTTGTGAGTTCGAGGCCGGCTTGGGCTACAACGCGAGTGCAAGGCCGGCCTGAGCTACACAGTGTGACCCTGCCTCGAAAAACCTGGGCTGGGAGTTTGGCTCAGTGCCTTAAGTGCCTGCCCTGGCAGACGCGAGGTTGTGAGTTCAATCCCCGGTGCCGCAAAAAAAAAAAAAAGAAAAAAAGAAAAATGTGAATGCAGTTAATGAAACTGAAAGGATAATCGATAGTTTTAAACAATATGTGTGTGTGTATGTATTGTGAGTCTTCGAAAAAATTCTAACCTGGAACTCCATGTCTGAAGTAGATGAAAGGACATTTTATTACTAGAATTTTGCAGATTCTAATTTATAACATTTAGACAGTCATCCCTCAGTGTCTACAGAGGATTGGTTCCAGAATCTTCTAGACATACCAAAATCCAAGGATATTCAGGTCTTTTGTGCTGTGTAGAATGATTTGGTATTTGCATATAACCTATGTACGTTTTTCCATATTTAAAAAATCATCTCTAGATTACTTTTAATGTCTAATACCATGCAAATCCTATGTAAATATTTGTTGTACTGTATGGTTTAGTGAATAATAATGAGAAAAAGAGGTCTGCACGTGTCTACTCTAGATGCAGCTTTTTTCCTGAATATTTTTAATGTATGCTGATTGAATCTGCACATTTAAGAACCTATGGAGCAGAGGGCCAACTGAGTAGCATAAAGTCAGTTCACCAGAGCCCAAGTCAGTGCTCCTCTACTCTCCAGCAAATTGAAATTTGGCACAGAAATACACTTTTCTGCCTTCTTATTCAAGATTTTTTTTTTTTTTCATTGAAAAAGTTAAGAATCTGCATGGGTCTTTGTACATACACATGCACAACTCCAGTGAAGTCTAAATTAAGCATTTGTAGAGCTCCTGGGCGTGCTGGTGTTCTGCTTTTGGAAAACACTGCCTCTCATTCCTGAGCCCAGCTCCTGGACAGCTGCTCATGTGACTACTCTCGCACATGTACTGAGCGCTTCCTGTGAACTTGACCAAACTCTCAGAGAAACCTGTTCGAGGGCTGTGGGACGGTTCAAGGAGAGTACCTTTTTCATCTTTTATATTTTTTATTTCCATGATATTAATCTTTAAAAAGGAGCAGCTGTAGGCTTGGTAGATCGTCCCTAGTCTAGCATCGTTTTGTGATTAGTTTTTGCCTTTTGTCTTGGTTTTTTTTTTTTTTTTTTTTTTTTTTTTTTTTTTTTTTTTTTCCTTCCTGCCTTTATCTTTGTTAATTTTTCCTGGCTTTCCTTGACTATGCCTTTTATAGTTTATGTTGTTGGCAGTTTTTCTAATACAGCCTTTGTAAGGCTATGCTTTTTCTTTGAACTACTATTTTAGTTGGACCCTGTAAATCTTTTTTCCAACTGAAATTTATTTATTTATTTTATTTATTTATTTTTATTACATTTATTGGCATATTTTAGATATACATAATGATTAGATTCATTATAGAGAATTTGTACCTGTACATGGTATAATTTGATTTTTTTCCCCATTCCTCTATCGTTCAACCCCTCTTTCCCTCCCTATTTACAAGAGCTTTGTTTCTGATTTTTTCTTTTCCCTTCCTTCCTTTCCCCTCCCTCCCTTCCTCGTTCTCTTTTCCATTAGAACATTTTCTACATATTTCACAATGGACCCTGTAAATTTTGATACAGAAACTCTGTATTGTCATTCCATATGTTTAAAAATTTGTCCTGTGAATGATTGATTAGGAATGTAGATTATAGTTTCTGAAAATTAGTTTTTTAAAACTAAAGATTATTTTAATTAAATATTTTTTAAAAACATGGAGCATACATATAAATCAGAAAGTACACTAATGTTATAAACATTCACCGACCCACCACTCAACTCAAGAAAGAACATTGCTAACAATTTCCATTTTCCTACCTGTTTTCTCTTTCCCTTCCTCCTCTCCAACTGCACAACATTCATTTCATTTCAGGACAGATTTGAGCAATAAGCCTCTTTTTTTTTTTTTTTTTTTTTCTATGTGAATGACAAGGCCTGATTCTGGGAAGTGAGAGAAGAGGGATTCAACTATTGTAGAGAAAAGGAGTTTTGATGTCGGACTCTGTAGGTACAGGTCTTAGCTAGGAACTATTCCCCTTGGCTGAAATTTTCTCTTAAATAATTAATGCAATTTTTCCTACCTTTCCTCTTCCTTCCCTCATCCTGCCTTGTCTCCTTCCCCTCGGTGTGAGGTTGCCAAAGAATTTTTCTCCAGCTAAAGGTATATACACACAAAATATGTCTGGAGTTGAGTGGATCCCTGATTCTTTCTCCTGACCCAGCTAAAGCGGTGGTTCTCAACAGGGGCAGTTTTGCCCTCCAGGGGACAGTTGGTAAAGTCTATTCATTGTCTCGCCTGGAGGATGCTACTGGTGTTTAGTGGGCCAGGCCATGATGCTGCTTATCATCCTACAAAGCAGAGGACCCTCCCCCCACCACCACCACAGAATGATGTGGTTGAAACTGTGGGCAAGACTGAGGTTGAGACACTCAGCTTTAAACTGACGCTCTTTTCCTAGTTTTGCTACAGTCAGTATTCATGTGACTTTCTTTCTTTTTCCGGTGGCCTTTGAGATTGAGAATGGCCTCTGCATCTGTGCAGCCATGCCCAGCAAAGTTGTCATCCTTCGCTACAATGAGAACCTCGGCAAGTATTGCATTCGGAAGGTAAGTTGGGGCCCAGCTGGCTTCGTCTCCCAGGAAGCCATTGTAAACAGTTAGCTACCTTGGGCGACAGCATGTGTCTTGTCCCTTCCACTTGGCCATCCTTCACCATGACATGACTTCCCTGGAGAGTGAGACCTTTCTTTCCTGAAGAGCCCAGAGCCTCGGGTAGCTGCAGTTTCTCCTCTTGCTTTTCTTCTGCTTGGAAACTGCCTCCTCTCCTGGCCTAGTGAGGTTGGCCTTTTGTTAAGGCAGTGAGCCAGCCAATGGAGGAGATATTTCTCCTGTGCCAGCAACAAAAGGAAGGTTCTCTTTCTGAGAAGGAAGCAGTCCTGGGTGATAACTTGCCAGAATCATTCTAGGAATCTAGATGAGGTTATCTGCTAATAACGGACAAACCAGTCCTGACTGTGTTCCTGGGGGCAGAGTGTGTAGTGATGATGATTGCCGTTGGGACACTTAAATTTGCCTCACTTCTGCACAAGGTGTTTGCTGTCCCCAGACTGAGGATTCTCTGCCACCATATGCCTGGTTTATTTCAGGTGCTTTCATGGTTAGGCCCAAAGTGAAGGGAGGTGTGACTAATATACATAGGGATCATCACTGGTTAGAGAAAGTTTCATTTTGGCAGGATGTTGTTAGTTTAGTTTGGGTGTTTATTGAGTGCCCACTGGTACCAGCTGGCTATTCTACACTTTTTACCATAGTTTCCCAATTCCCGGGCAGCCCAGTTAGGGTTAGGAGACAACCTAAGGTGCAAAGTTGAGGCCAAAACAGAAGTGTGATTTTCCCTACTGCTCCATTGTATCATGCTGTCTCAAAGTTTCGTCATACTTAATAGGCAGTCAGGAATTATTCACTGATAAGAATGATGCTGCTTAGAGTTTGAACTGTTAGCTTCAGGAAAATTCATTGCTTTTGTATGATCCGTGACTACCATTTGTAATAAGCATGTCTTGCCTCTTTTGATGATGTCAGGATTGGCCTATATACAAGTATAAATAATTAGGAAGCAAATAATTAAGTTGGGATTGCAATGATACTGAAGGTGATAATTGTATAGGTGATATAGGTTCAGAGTAGAAATTTAGCAAAAAGAAGGGAAGTAAAACCATGTGTCCTGACTGCCTCTATTAATAATCTTTTTCCAGTCTTTTTTTTCTCTATAAGACCGTAAGTTCAGCATTTTCAGTGAAATGATGTTTCTGAGCCTTTTTGGCTACAGTGTGATTTTGTTTTCTAAGGAAGCCGGGGTTGCCTAGAGCAACAGGAAATGGTAGAACACAGGTCACTATGAGAAGCACAGTGGGCTTGATGACATGTGAGCAAGTCTGCTGGCGACCATCTGTGAGGCTTGCTTGGATGCTTAAGGGAGAAACAGAATAGTAGTGGAAATAGGGCTCTCCTGTGTCACCTCTTATGGTCTCCTTTGTCCTTTTGTCTCAGGAAATAGAGACCTCAGAGCCCTGCAGCTGTATCCACTTTACCAATTACAGTATCCTCATTGGGACCAACAAATTCTACGAAATCGACATGAAGCAGTACACACTAGAGGGTAGGGCCAGCGTCCCCTTCCCCACCCTGTGCATGGCTCAGGCCTTTCAGAGACTTGGAAATCATTCCTACAGCACTGTTTCTTGCCTGCCTTTCCAGAATTCCTAGACAAGAATGACCACTCCTTGGCACCTGCTGTGTTTGCCTCCTCGTCCAACAGCTTCCCTGTCTCAATTGTTCAGGTGAACGGCTCAGGGCAGCGAGAGGAGTATCTGCTGTGCTTCCACGGTGGGTCACTACGGCTGCCTGCCACCCTCATGGCCAGGAATCCCAGCCTGGGTCTGGCAGGGTTGGGGATGTGCAGTGGGGCTTGGGGGCAGGGTGGGTCTTGGCGCAGGTGCAGAGAGTGTGGAGTCAGCAACCCTGAGGCCCTCAGAGCTCTTCCACCCAATCAGAGCACTGACCTGGCCCAGCTCCATCTCATCCTCTCCGAAGCCAACAGTGCTTCCTTCTTAATCCTTTACTTTCTCTCCCTTTCCTTTCTCTCTCTTCCTCGCCTTTCTTTCTTTGGTCCTTCTTTGTTTTTCTTTTGATATATTCTTTAAAAGAACTATGTTTTTAAACCTCTGAATCTTTTTATCTCTCCCTTCTTTCTTCCTCACCTCCCTCCCTTTCACTTGAATCCTCTTTCTTTAAAAAAAATATAATAAGTTTAAAACTTTAAAACTAAAATATCCTTATTTTTAATCAAATCAGGATTAGTTCAGTAGAAGTCTTCTGGTTTTAGCAATCCAGCTAAGTCTGAGCAGATGTCCCCTGGGCTCTGTTCTCCATGCTTCCAGTCATGGCATGTGTCACTGATGTCCCCCATCTCTGGTACTAATGCCCCTGTGCTCTTGACACCTTGCAGAATTTGGGGTATTCGTGGATTCTTATGGAAGACGTAGCCGCACAGATGATCTCAAATGGAGTCGCTTGCCTCTGGCCTTCGGTACGTGAGGCACAGTGTGGGGGTTCCTCTGTTGCCACCAGATGGTGTCCTGGGAAAGAATTACAGGTGGGATTCTTCTTGGCTTAAGCCCTGTGCTTTTGGATTCCATTAGATGCCAAGCACCATGCACAATGGTCACCTGTATAAATGTCCATGGTAGACAATTCTGAGGCTTAATGAAGATTTGCATAAGCTAGATCGGTCAGGTCACAGATCAGCCTTGTGAAATGTGTGCAAAGCTCCCATGATAAAAGGAAGATTGTTCCCTCTGGGTATATTTAAGTCATTTCGAAAGGTTGCATAGTATCCCATGGCATAGCTGAACATGGGATTAATTTCACCAATTAGTTCTAATCAAGCAGAGCAATTAGGTCCTGCCTACTGTTTTTGTGAAGTGTGAATATCACCAGTGAACAGCCTTGTACTGATTTTGCACACTTGCCGAACAGTAGGTCCTGATCATAAGTTTCTAAATGCAGCGCTTCTGGGTAAAAGAGTAAGAACACACATGCGTAGAAATACATACACAGCTATGTATAAGAATGTTCTAAAGTGTATCGTGGCTGAAATACCCTTCAAGGCTATTTTAATTATCTATTACTACATAATAAGCCATTTCCCAAATGTAATGACTTGAAACACGAGGCTGCCGTTGCTCATGGTTCTGCAGCTTGGCCGGACAGTTCTACTCTGTGTGGTGTCAGTGGGGGCGGAAACAACCTCAGAAACACGCAGGCAGCTGGTGGTTAGTGCTGGGCACAGGTGGGAGCTCAGCTCAGGCTGGTGTTGGAGGGCGTCAGTTTCTCTCCACCTGTATAAAAGTGGCGGTGAGCAGGCCTTCTCGCTTCCACCGCATTCTGCTGGTGATGCTGACCGTGGGGATTGGCAGATGCAAGGGACGGAGGCTGTCTGAGGACCGAGGGCTGCAGCACATGACTGAGAGCCTGATAGCAAACTAATGGTTTGCACTAGGGATAATAGTGCTAATTACAGTAGCGCTAATTACCTTTTCCCCTTAAGGCAGGACACAGAGCTCATCATATCCTCTCCAGTTTCCATGACACTGATAACAGATACAGAGTATTAAGAACAGAAAGTAATTATCTCTGAACTCAGTTTTTGTTGCTGTTGTTGTTTGTTTTTGTTTGGTCCTGGAAATTGAACCCAGGACCTTTGCGCACTGAGCTATATCACCTGTTCTTTTAAAGACTTTAATTTAGAGAAAGGGTCTCACTAAATTGCCCAGACTGGGCTCAAATTTGAGATCCTCCTGCTTCAGCCTCCCAGAGTGCTGGAATTACAGCTGTGCACTACTGTATGTGTATAATGTTTATTTATTTATTTATTTATTTATTTATTTATTTATTTTGGTGGTAGTACTGGGAATTGAACTCAGGGTCTTGTGCTTGCTAGGCAAGCACTCTACCACTGAGCTACATCCCCAACTACAATGTTTAAATAGGTATCTAAGGAAAATTCTCATTCATATTTCCTGTCTCCTTCAGTCTCTATTACAACTCCCTTAAAGGAGAAACAAAACAAACCCTTTTTCTTATCTTTCCAGTTTTTATATGCGAATATAAGCGTGTAAAAACATGTATTTTTATTTCCACCTTCTTTCTTTGCTATTTTTTACAGCACATGCTGGGCAAGTGCTATACCATTGAAAAACATTCTCAGCGCCCCTCCACCTTTTCTTTTAAATCAATAAGGTAGCACATTTTACACATTATTCTAAACTTCACTTTATATTTGCACTGAGAAATACACTTTGAGTGTTTGTTCACAGCAGTACATACAGAGCTTCATAATGCATTTTTATAGCTGTGCAGAATTTCATAAGCTTATAATATCCATTTGAGTGGGTTCCCATTTTCTGCTTTAACAAAAACATGGCAGTGAATAAACATGATCACGCACGATTAAGCTGACACACGGAGGTAACTGTGGGGTTGCTGGGTCATAGGATGCACTGCAGCCAGGTTTTGATTTTCCCTCTTTCAACCCTTCTTTGCCCCACACCCTTCCTCCATGGGGACCATGCAGCCTACAGAGAACCTTATCTGTTTGTGACCCACTTCAACTCACTTGAAGTCATTGAGATCCAGGCACGTTCCTCACTGGGGTAAGCAGTGTTCATTGTCTGTGCTTTGATGTCTCCAGCTATTGGGACAGGGTCTTGGGGTGGAGTGTGTGTTTCTTCCTACCCTGCCTCGTGATGGAGGCAACCTGCAATAAATATAAACTCTTGTCTGGAACTCTGCAGGACTCCTGCCCGAGCCTATTTGGAAATCCCAAACCCACGCTACCTGGGCCCTGCAATTTCCTCGGGAGCGATTTACCTGGCCTCCTCATACCAGGATAAATTAAGGGTCATTTGCTGCAAAGGAAATCTTGTGAAGGAGACAGGCACTGAGCACCACCGGGTCCCCTCCACCTCCCGCAGGTACCAAACCTTTCGCCGCCTTCTTTCCAGCAGTGGGTAGAGTACGATAGTGCACAGCAGAAGGAAATCTTTTTGCTAAGCTGGTTGAAAGTGTCCCAATTTTTACCTTGTTTTTAAACACAAACCACTTATTTATTTCTTTGAGACCTGTGACCTTGAAATGGCATAGGCCTTTAGAAGCATACAGAAAATGGTAAAAAGTCTGCCTTGTAAGTCAGAAGGGACCTTTCCCATTTTCTTCAGTATGTTTTTTCAGCAGTATTGTTAGGCATAGGCTATGGATTATGCTTCACAGTTTAGCAGATACTTTGCTGTGGTAGTTGTTGGGCTTGTGGGAAGAGGTACAGCAGTGAATAAGCCACATGCAGCTCAAAGCTGGATGAGAGAGAGACAGGTGCTATCAGGTATACTACTCTGATGGGGTAGTTCAAGTACTGTAGATATTCAGAGGAGGGCCTTACTGCTTTTATCTGGGGGTCAGGGAAGACTTTCTGGAAGAAATGAGCTGCAGAGTGGTGCTTGGGAGGGCAGGAGTGCTCAGATAAGAGGGAAGGGCTTGCCAAGGACAGAGGTCCACAGGTCTGAGATGCCGAGTGACCTGGGATTTTCTCAGAATTCAAAATCTCCTACTTGCAACCAGAGTGAGAGTCTTCTATTTTTAAATTTTTAGTTAGTTTTGAATTGGTGATCCAGTTACATGGCACAGAGTTCAAAGAATACAAAAGAGTATATAGTACAAAGTCTGTCTTTTGGCTCTTTATTTTATTTTTTTAAGTGATGGGGTCTTGCTGTGTTGCATAGGCTGGCCCTGAATTCTCAGGCCCAAGCAATCCTCCTATCTCAGCCTCCTGGCTAGATGGGACTATAAACATGTGCCTCCTTGCATAACTTCTCTTCTGGCTCATTTCCCTCAACTCTCCTCACCCCACCACCACCCAGATTCCCTCCCTGGAAGGAACAGATTTTTAAAGTTTTATGTTTTCACTTAGAGACCCTTTGTATGTATGTGTGCAAGCACACATGTGTGTATGTGCTACACAGTTCCTTTTTGAAAAAATAACCTCTATATCAGTCTGTTTTCTGTTATTAGAATAAAATGCCTGATGCTAGGTAGCTTATAAACAAAATAGGCTCATGATTCCAGGATTGGGGACTTACATCTGTTGATGGTCTTCTTGCTGGCAGAGTCCTTTGTTAGCTCAGGACAGAACATGGCAAGAGTCAAGGGCACATCTGTGTGCTGCTCCTGATCTCTGTGTGATTCTCATGACTTCCCAAAGACTCCACCTCTAAACTCTGTAATTGAATTAGGTTCCCACCCTTTCAATACCTTAAAATGGGGATGAAATACCAACGCCGGAACTCCTAGGGGGTACACTTAACCCTGTCCAAACCACAGCACATTTCTTATTGAGATAATTCGCATGGCATAAAACCTCGCTTTTAAAATGTAAATTCAGTGGTTCCTAGTAAATTCACAGATTTGTGCAACCATCACCATCATCTAATTTTAGAACTTTTTTATCACCCCTAAAAGAAACCTTGTTTTCCCCATCTGGTCTGGCTGCCAGAGGCACCTGCCACCTTTTAGTAGTTTATGCTTATCTTTGCCTGGGCACAGGGCTTTTTTTACTGCACAAGCTCTGAGAATGAGTCTTTTCCAGGGTAGGTGCAGATGTTGCCAGTTTTCTGAAGAACCTGTACCTACTGCCTCCAGTGGCTGCTAAACTGCAGGTTTTCACAGCTGCTGTGTGTGGTTAGAAGTCTGTTGATTTCAACTTTACCACAGATCTAGAGAGAGGGGCATGGGTACAGGATAGGTTAAAGTATCACAGAGCTTGCTGTTTTGCCATTGGGTTGTTTTTCCTTACATAAACAGTGTTCAAATTGTTGCAACCGGTTTTTACAACATACTTGGTCGATGTGATTTATTTCGTTTTTGCTGTACTGGAGATGGAACCAAGAACCTTGCCCGAGCTAGGGGCATACTCTGCCACCTGAGCCACTGAGCCACTTAGGAACTTGCTGGAAAAGCAGAAGTGCCAAATAATCAGGTGCCTCTTTTTTTGGTTTGATCGAGAAAGCTCAAAGAACTGTATTTCCAGAATTTTGACACATTGATTTTGGCCATTTTTACTAGTGTCCCTGTTGTTTTTATGGAGAAACAGAGTCTCAGAGGCCTTTCCTTTGCCATCCTGGAAATGCTCTTCTGTGTCCTTCTAATATAAGTGGTAGCATATTCTGTATGTTCTTCTGTGTGTCTTGGAGATGGCCTTATATCAGTATGTGAAGTATTTCTTCATTTTTTTAATGGCTGCATTGTGTTCTTGCACGTGACTATACCTCAACTTATTTTAGTTCCTTCATCAGTGGAAGTTTAAGTTGTTTCTAATCTGTTACTGCGGTACATGACTGAACTTGCATCGTTTTGCCTCTGTAAAATCTATCTGTAACATAAAGTTGTAGAAAAGAAATTGATGCATGCTAGTAGATGTGTATTTGAACTCCTGTTAGGTGTTGCTGACTTTTCCTCCCTGGAGACTGCACCCGTTTGTCATCTCACCAGCAGTGTTAGAAGTGGCACTGGCCTTGTCTTGACACAGAGAGCTGGAGCAACAGCCAGGTGGCTGTGCAGGAACCTAGAGGCCTTGGTTCACAAAGAGTTTGAGGTTATTAAACCCAGAGGAGTATTTGATCAACTTAGAATTTTAATTTTCTGGGCTGGTTTACCAGTCCCACATATTTACCTTCTAAATAGCTATGTGAATCCCCCTGCCAGGCTAGGTACGATGTCTGGGGCTATGGATACAGGGAAGACAAATTCCTTACTCTTAAGGGGCTCATACTTCGGTGGAGGAACCAACTCCATTACAAAAGGTATTTAATGGCGCATTGAGGAAACACCTGGAGTTCGAGACTGTGGGAAACACTTGACTTAATTCCATCTATAAATAGGCAGGCCATAATTGGAGTGATATCAACAAATATCTGGAGGGGAAGCTATGTGCATATATAGGGTTTGCAGTTGGGGGTCATTGTCCCAAAGAAGCCGGATGGAATGTTTGAGGTCAAAGCTGCAAGGACGATCAGCACAGGTGTGCATATAAAGCTGGGTCTTCTGGCGTCAGGGAGACCACAGGTCCAGTCCTAAATTTCTGTATGCCCATCAGTTCTGTTTGCTAAGGGTAGCATGGATTCCTGTTGTTTGCAGAGGGCACCATGTTTTTTGGAAAGGTCTTTCTCAGGCCAGGCCTGACACAAAATATTTATAAAAGACAGATATCTATCTAATATTCTGTCACTATGTTCTAACAAGTCAACTTTCTTTTGTTGATGTATTGGAGTTAATTTGAAATGTTTGGTCAGCAAGTTTTAATCCCAGGAACTTGCTGAAAGACCAGTGTCAATGATTGGGTGTTCCCAAGTCCTTTGGCTTGATCCTACCTCAGAGAGAATTCCCAGTGGTCCATCCTCCTCCTCTGAGATGTTTCAGTGTTCTTTGACTAGTTTCCAATACATGCCAGAAACAGATCAAATTATAATTATGAGTTTCTCCTCCATTGCCTCACAGGATAGATGGCCAGACACCTTGATTTTGGGACTCTATGGCTTCCATGTAGGCAATTGCTTATTCTGTGGTTGAAAATGATTCCAGAAGCCATGAACAAGGGGCAGAAATAATGTGTTTGCTTCCCTATTTATTGCCAGGCATGTCTGGAAAATCAGTTAGTTCTTAGTTGCCTTATAGAATGTTTCTTTTGCTGCTGACTGCTCCGGGCAGATCAGACTGCAGAAGGCTGCCTTGGCTGGGTGTGCTTCACTGCAGGCCTCATTATCCTGGTCTGTTTAGCAAAGCAGGAAACGTGACTCTTTGCAGAATGGATGTAGTAGATCATTGGTCATTAATGGATATGTAGATGGAAGACTGCCCACTTGGCTTTGAATGAAGAGTGTTTTCTTTCCTCCCATTAATCTAAGCCTGATGTCCTGAATGGCCTTCTCTGAGCCAGCTAGCCTCCCCTGGGCAGGGAGCACCCTCCCACTTGCTTTACAGTGGACCCCTGCGGACACATTCTATAATTTCTCTCCCATTACAAATAGGCTTAATGTAACTCTTCTCCTTGGACTTAAGTTTTTTATTTGCCTTCCATACCTCAAAGCTATATTGCTAGAGGTGCATATTAACCTTGATTTCCTGACATTGAAGTCTGAGTTATCTCAAATTTTACTGCTACACAAACAGTGCAGAAGGATACTGGCCTTCTGAGTGTTTATTCGAATCAGTTCCACAGTTAGAGTTGCAGGGGAAGTGAGAGAATGACATACAGTTATACTGAACTGACCATTTAGAAATGGAAACAGGAAGAAACCAAACTCTGTTTCTGCACCTGGCTTCTTGAGAGAGATACTTAGGGCCATGGGTCTGGTAAACTTCATTTGAAACATGCAGGCCAGGACCAAGTGGAGGGTTGGATAGGTCATATAGAAAGGGGATCTGGGGCACGACTCAGAGATAGAGCCTAGTATGCATGAAGCCCTGGGTTTGATTCCAAGCAACACGCACACATGCACACAGAATAAATAAAAATAAAAGCCCTAATGTTTTCAACTGTTTGGTTGTTCCATCAACCTCTGGAGGCCAGGGACATTTTTCAAGACAGCTAGACTGTTGTCTGCCCTGTTAAGTTTCCTAACTGTATCATCAAGCCTGATCTTTACAGTGACTGAAAGCCATCAACTTTCTGAGCATCCACATCTGCATCAGGTGCCAAGGACTCTTGGAAAGCCACCCGCAGGGAGAGACAACCAAATACCAGGCCCCGGTGTGGGCCATACATGGCACCTGACAAGCGCAGGCTTTCTCCAACTATTGCTTTGCATTGAGGGCCTTGGTAGATGACTGACTTTGAGCTGTAACAGGGTTAACCCTTAAAGGAAGACTTTCTTCTGTCTCCTCTCGGCTCTACCAGGTCAGTAGGACATAGTATGAGGAGTATGATGTCAAACTGGTCTTGATTGGAATCCCATCTCTGCCACTCAGGCAAGTCACCTACCTAATCTGTTTCCTTGTTCTTGCCTGTACAGTGAGGGTCATGCTTGCTTGTAGCTCATAGAGCTGTGGTGATGATTTAACTAGACGACAATGAAGTGCATGGAAAGAGCTTAGCACAACCAAGGGCTTAGCACACAGCAGGTGCACAATAAATTAAAGCTTGCATTGCAACCAGGGTGCTTGGTTTTTTGGTTGTTGTCATCTTTGTTCTCTTCCCTCTCTTCACCCCCAAAATAAACCGAATAGGAAGTCCGAATTCCAGGTCTGATTTTTTTCTAATAAACAGTGGTGACGTTGGGGCATGGGGCCTGTTCAGAGGAGGAAAGTGCTGCACTGGAGTTGTGACTCCTCAGCTCTGTTTCCTTGTCTTGTTCCCAGCAGCCCCAACAAGCGAGGCCCACCAACGTACAATGAGCACATCACCAAGCGCGTGGCCTCCAGCCCAGCACCACCTGAAGGCCCCAGCCACCCCCGAGAGCCAAGCACACCCCACCGCTACCGTGAGGGGCGAACAGAGCTGCGCAGGGACAAGTCTCCCGGCCGCCCCCTGGAGCGTGAGAAGTCCCCGGGCCGGATGCTGAGCACACGAAGGGAGCGGTCCCCTGGGAGGCTGTTCGAAGACAGTAGCAGGGGCCGGCTGCCTGTGGGAGCTGTGAGGACCCCATTGTCCCAGGTTAACAAGGTGAGGCAACATCCTGAGGCTGGTGGGGTGACCTGGGGAGCTGAAACTCCCTCAGGGCCACTGCTGGAAAAAGGGATTGTATTGTTGGAATTCAGGCATCCTGAGGCATGTGAGTTTAGGAGGAAACTGTACTTCATTTAGGGAAGGGGCTTCCTAAGCAATCAGATAATGCATGTGTGATTATAAGGAGGACACATACATGTATGGATACCAGAGGGTACCTTGTTCCCTTTCCCAAAGACGAGTTATAGCTTCTAGAGATACTCTATACATACAAACAAATGTGTATGCATTTTAAACAAATGATAGCATGCTATACAAAGTGTTCTATGCCTTATTTTTTTTCAGACACCCATATAAATACACACATATATGTATATATAGGATTTTTTTCGAAAGGCTACACAAAAAGGCTCATGTTTACCTCCTAGAAGAACTTGGTTCTAGAAGAACTTTGTGAAAATTTTAAATCACATTTATGTATTACTCATCTGATTTTAGTTTTTAGGTTAGTGGTTGAGGAGATAGATGGGGGTGTTTGCAGGGGGCTCCCATGAGCAGGACATGGCCCAGCGGCTGGTGACTCCTCTGTAGGAGAGCTAGTTTTGGGAGCCCACCATGAACTGCACAACCACCTTTCTGCCCCTTGCAGCACATTTTCTCGGTGGCATTCTCTTTCTAATGCACTCACAGCTCAATCTTGGCACTTTCGTTGCAAAGGAAAGGAGAAAAAACCATCCAGACTGTTTTTCCTTTTCCTTCTGATTCACCAGTAAAACTGTGTGTGTGTGTGTGTGTGTGTGTGTGTGTGTGTGTGTACGCATATAGTTTTGAGAGTTTTCAGTGATTTTCCCTGATTGATCCCAAGCATTGATGCTCGATAATGCTGCCCTGGACACACGGTTAACTGCTGAATGGACAGACTGGGTGCTACAAATCCCTGTCTGGATTGTGTAAAGTGAGTCTAGCAGTTTTCGGCTTTGGAGGCTAAAATCCCTCCTCATTTTTATTTGCTCCTAGGTCTGGGACCAGTCTTCAGTATAAATCTCAGCCAGAAAAATTGACTCCTCATCTCAAGTTTGCAGGAAAACACCAAACACACTATGGAACTTTGCTGCAGGGGACCCCAGCACCTGTCCACTCAGCTGCCCCGTGGCACAGCGAGGCCCAGACCCACCTTGGCACGGACACCTCTGTCTCCAGGAGGTGCAGGTGGCTGAGGCTCTTTGGAGCTGTCAGCTCTCGGTGCCTCCTCTGGGCACCTTCCTGCAGTCATCCTCTTTGCACTTTGTTACTCTTTCGAAGCATTCATAAACTTTTGTACCTAGCTCTAGCCTGTACCAATTCATCAAAGGAACCAACCAGACACTAACTATGTGGTTAGAATCCTAATTAGCTACTTCAAGACCCTAGGCTTGGTTGGTTTTTCTTTTGGTTTCATTTTTCTTTTCTTTTTTCTTTTTTTTTTCTTTTCTTTTCTTCCTATTTGGTTTTCTTTTTTCTTTCTTTCTTTTTTTCCTTCTTTCTTTCTCTTTCTTCTTTCTTTCTTTCTTTTTTTTTAAGACAAGAGAATTCTTAATAGATTTGAATAGCAATGTATTTCCTATTGTAGTCATTTTTAGCTTAGATCACATCCTCAGGTCTTTGCCACTGAAATGTAGTGTACAAGAGTCCCCATCAGTTGGCTAACCTCACACATTCATGTAGCTTCATTCTTATTCCATTCCATTCTCATAGATGGCCCTGTTTTACCCAGGGTGATATCATAGCCAAATGTTTACTGTTTTCATTGCCTTTTATGGCCTTGAATACTTCCCCTCCCACCAGCTGAGAATGTATGGAGGTCATCAGGCCTCAGCTCGGAGGCAGTGACCTGGGGCCAAGGGACCTCACTGAGCTTTCTTTCCCCGCCCCTCAGTGTCATCTACCCAGCCTGCTGTCCCCGCTGTCCATGTGGCTTTGGCCAGGAAAGCATGCAATAGACTTGCTCCAAGCCCAGCATTAATGGGCCTTGGGGTCAGGGAGGGGACAGGGTGCCTACCTCCTGTCCCTGATAGTGTGTTGCTCCCCACTCTGGGACGGGGAGGAGACCCGTCCAGGAGCTCTGCATGGCGGTTCACTGCATGTGCTGTCCCCTGACCTGGCTGACCCCCTGGGTTGCTCTGCCAATGTACTGATACCATCCCATAGCTCCCGCCAAATTGAGACCGTCTGATGACTTGCCAACTAACTGGCCACAACAAGCTGCAGCCTGTAGCACTGATCAAACAAACAAAACGCTCAAGCCTTACGACCAGAGAAGGATTTCAGCAAACCACCTCCTCTCACCTAGTTTCCTCTCCGACCTTCACACGTCCCTGCTGAGTTCCGTGTGGATGACTCCGTGTTCACACAAGATCTAGCACGGTTCTACCCCACAAAACTGTGACTTCCCAAATGAGCCTTTCCCTAGGGCTAGACCTAAGACCAGGATGTTGGAGAGAGAAGCCGCAGCTCAATTCTTCCAGCCCTACAGGGTTGGCAAGTCCCCCCTTAGGTGCAGTGCGGCTCACCGTTTCTCTCTGCCCACTTTCAGAGTGTGAGATTCCTGGCAACTGGTTTAGAACCAACCTAGAGGCTTTGCAGTTGGCAAGCTAACTAGCGGCCTTATTTCTGCCTTTAATCTCCCACAAGGCCTCTCTTGCTTTGGATTCTCTATGACTCTTAAGCACGCCTCAACAACCAAGGCACATCCTAGGTAGGCTGAAAGGTAGACCTGTTTCCACCGCAGCAGGTGAACGTGACTGTCTTCAACCCATCTGTCCACAGTTCAGGTCACTTTCCAGATTGCAACCTGGCCCAAAACTGGCTCCTTCCTGCTCGTCTCTTAACCTAAGTGCTTTCTTGTTTGAAATGCCCACGAACCTCCGTGTCATAGCACCTTTGGCAAGTGTCCTGCTATTGTGTTTTATGTATTGCTTGGAGTCTTTAGGGTCATATTCCCTCCCTCCCTTCCCCCAGGGCAGATCCGATTCAATGTTTGCTGAAGTTTTTGTCTCTTGGTCCACAAGTATTTGGAAAGGTCACTGATAATTGGTCTTTCAGTCTTGGCATTTCATTTAGGATCTTCATGAGAAATGGGCATCTTGAGCCCTGAAAATGTATATTGTGTGTCTCATTTGTGAAATGCTTCCTGCTATATAGAACTAGCTCTAAAGACTGTACATATTTACAAGAAACTTTATATTCGTAAAAAAACAAAAACAAAAACAAAAGGAAATTGAATTGGTTTCTACTTTTTTATTGTAAAAGGTGCATTTTTCAACACTTACTTTTGGTTTCAACGGTGGTAGCTGTGGACAGCCATCTTCGTTGGAGGGTGGGGAGCTCCGTGTGACCACCAAGATGCCAGCAGGAGATAACAGAACGGGAAACTGCAGTCAACAGCTTATTAGCATAAATAAGATTCTAGGTCTCCAAAAGTACAGGCTTTTTCTTCATTACCTTTTTTATTCAGAATGAGGACAAGAACACAAGGAACAATTCAAGATCCATCTTGAGAGGAATGAACTTTGTTGTTGAACAATAGTGAAATAAAGCAATGATCTAAAAATGTATGTCTTGGTGCAATGACCTCTTTTTTCCTTGATGGAGACCTTAACCAGGGTTGGCGTAGGCTGGTCGTGGCATGGGACCTTCTTTACTCTGGGGAGTGGCAGGAGTCACATGGTGCTAAGAGCCTGCTACTGTCTTGGAATCAAGAGCTTGATGACATGCTCTTCCAAAAGTGTGATGTTGTTGAAGTTTGGCCAATACTTCTAGTGAACCCTGAATTGGTTATTAAGGTCATTTATAGGACTCTGGAATTGGAAAGCTCCTTAAACTGTCAAATAGGCCATTTTGAAAGGATTACTTAACAGTGGATTACCTGTAATGCGTCTGACCAGGAAAACAGGTCATCTTAAGATTCCTCTCAGTATGATGAAGCCACTGAGAATTTAGTAGTGTACATTTGTTTGGAGGGAGGAGTTCATATCATAGTAAGTGAAAGCCCAAATATTTCTGTTTTTAACGAGGTGAATTTTTAGTCTGCAAGGTAAATATTCTCTATCACTTTTTAGTTTGTTATATAAACTGACTTGATCCAGATAAACATGAACTTTGGCAAATGATGCCTTTTTTTTTCATGCTTTGTTTTTCATGGTTTTTAGTCTTTGATCTTTTATTTTCTAATGAAGTACTCTGACCACGGTCAAAACTTGAATGGTCGATGTGATGGCTCGTGATTAGGAGTCACAGAAGAAATGCTGTTTCTCTTTTGGACGTAAAAATCTGCCACAAGGTCATAATTGTAAGAATGAAAATAAGTCATAAGATGAAGAAGTGAAGCGTTTGAATTTTTCTTTCCTTGTAACATTAAAAAAAAAATACCAGCCAGCCATTTTAGTTACTGTCCTGAGGATTCTTGGCAGCCACAGACTACTTCAAAAGCTAAGTAAACATGGTTTGATTCCAAGAAGGTGCTTTGGACCCTAAGCAACATCCTCAAACAAACTACTCAGTCAAACAGCCATAGATTGCTTCAAAAGCTAAGTAAACATGGTTTGGTTCCAAAAGGAATGCGCCAAGAAGTTTCTTTGAACCCTAAACAACAACCCAAAGAAACTACTCAGTTGCACCATAAAATGAGGCCCAACCTTTTCTACTGCCATTCCTGTTTCTTAAGCACAAATTAGATGTTTTCTATGCTTACAACTTAATTTCACAAGACTAAAGATGTTGAATGGACAGCAAATTTCATAACCATGAAATGTGGACAATTAGGCCCAAAAGAGATGACTTATGTCATGGGATCAAACTGTCTTCAGAATTGAGTCTCTTGAATGTGATTAGCTTTAGAAAACATTTGTGCAGACTTAAGGCTAAATAGCCTGTCAGCTAAGCAAGCTTCTACTCTCTTAAAACAATAGCTAAATTGGCTTGATCTTTGTTAGCTAGGGGAGATTTTGCTTCCTTTCTCCCAGAAGCCATTTGAAAATGTCTGAAGAATTTTGGTTAGCACAGCGGTACTACTAGTATCCAATGGCAGAGGTCAAGGTTGCTGCTGAATATCCTACAATGCACAGTATAGCCCCTGCCCCGCAATCACAAAGAATGATCCAGCCCAAAATGTCAGCAGTGCCAAGGCTGAGAAATCTTGGTCCATCCTAGTTCTTCAATCAGATCTCTTTGTTGGTAGTTTAAATATTGCTTATGGTATCTAAAGCATGGGGATTGTGGCTCTAGGCATGCAATATTTATATGAAAAAAAATTTCCCTAATCAAATGTTGAAGCTTGAGTTTTCTGAAGCTGGGGAGGGTGAGGGTAGAGGAAATAGAGTACAGTGGTGATCACTTTATTTGCCCTTGAGTCTATCAATGATTAATGGAAAGGATTTTTGAAGAGTTAGAGGAAAGGACTTTGAAAATGACTTTGCTACTGCGCCTAATGTAGGCTCCTTCAGAGAGCCACAAAATAGGAAAATAAAATTGTAAAGCTGTCTCCTGTGTTTTCCCTGTCTGCTGGGTTTCTAGATGGGCTGGGCTAATTTACTAGGGGAGACAGTCAGGGCTGGCAAAGCCCTTTATCCAGGCAAAGGCTCTTAACTTGTGTGAGGGACGAATGGGATAACATAGTTGGGGGAGCTAATCCTCAAGGCAAGAGTTCAGTGTTATTTCCAGAGACAGCAGTTGGGCTCCATAGATTGGGCTCTGGCTGCTGCTTCAGCTTTTTGGATCATCTCCCAAGCTTCCGTTTCACATCAATGACAACTTATAGGAGGACTTCTGTGGCTGTTTGGTAATTAGGTTGAACTGAGTTTTAGAAGAAATGTGTACATGTCCTTAATTTCCTTGCTTTCTCCTGAAGACAATTAACAGTTTTTTCCAGGCCAAAGGCTCAAATTTCTGTGCTCCACCAGCTAGATGGTTAAGAGGTGTTAGGGAGAATTAATTCATCAGAAGCAGGATGATTTGATGAGTGGTCCTCATCAGTTCATTCAAACCATTTGTGTACACTGGTGGATGTCTGAGTCTGTTTACTGCTGCTGTAGCAAAATACCCAAGACTTGGTAATTTATAATTTTGCAACTCTGGAAGCTGAGAATCCACATTCAAGGTGCTGGTAGGTTTGGCCTGTCTGGTGAGGGCCACTCTGTGTTTTCAAGATTGTGCCATGTTGCTGCACCTTTACACGTCAGATGGTATGAGGGCAAGTTAGCCAAAAGCTTTGTAAGGCATGTGATACAGGTCTTCAATTTATTAATGGAGGAGTCCTCATGACTTACCTCTTAAAAGCCCCATCTCTTGCCACACTGGCCACATCTGAATTGTATCTTTTTTATTTGTTTGTTTTTTTGGGAATCGAACTCAAGACCTTGTGCTTGCCAAGTGGGTGCTGTGCTATTGAGCTATGTCCCTGGCCCACATTTGAATTTTAGAAGGGATTTAATTACAGCAGTGAAGGATAAGGTGACAGGAGAATTGAGTACAGGCTTGGAAATGAAAATACAATTATATAAAAGGAAATGGACAGAACAAAATGAAATTCTGTTTTGTCTCTAAAATGGTACGTCTCTAACATCAGCCATTGATAGTACCTCTTTAATGTCCTGGGTTTTCAGTCTTGGCCTTTGGGGTTTTGGAGATTCCCTAGTTGACCTAGTTGAGATGCTGGCAGTTTTCTTGTCTCGTGCTATGGCTTCCTGTTTATAGCCAAATTCCTTTCATGTTGTCAAGGTTTGTGGCTCCCAATGTGAAATGCAGAGTCCCAGGCATCATCCAGTGTTAGTCTTGCCCTTCATTTTTCAAGGGGAGAAAATCAGACCGAGAGGCCACAGGATTTGCGGTCAGTCGACTGAACTGCATCAATGACCCTCATCTCCATCTAGGTGGGAAATGGCCAATCCAGGTGACCATGTCAGGCCTGTTCCCTGGTTCTAGAGTGCTATTGATTTCCCTCACTTTTACACTCACAAGCAGACCCACAGGGAAGGAAATGGCCTTCCTGCTCTACTTTCATCTTCAGCTTTAATGTTTTGATACACAGTTCGAGTTGGCCCTCCCAATCTGCAGTTCTGCACCTGTAGATTCAACCAGTCACAAATCAAAAATATTTTAAAACTGTACTTTATCTTCTCATTATTCCTTAAATAATACAGCTTATTTACATAACTATTACAAGTGGAGAGAATTTAAAGGATATGGGAAGATGCGTGTAGTTTATATGGAGACTTTGTTACCTGAGGGGTCCTGGGATCCCAAGGACACAGAAGGACAATCGTATTTACCCTCCAATACTGTTACACACATTCCAGTAATCTCCAGGTCTTACCTTTGACTCTATGAATTTATTACTATATAAATTTCAGGAGGAAAAAAAATATATCTTCACTGGAAAGCAATTTAGTTAAACTTTAACCAATCATGTAACCAGTCCTCACCCATAAAGGGAATGCTAGTGGGGCAAGCATGACTGGGTCACAGAACACTCCAATTGGACATGTGGCTTTACCTCTGTGGGCTGGCAGAGCAGGGTCTGTTTTCTAACTTCCATAAAGTAGTAAAGTCTTCCACTTGGTTCTGTGGGCAGTCTTCTGGACCACAATGGGTTTTTTTTTAGCGCTGTGAAAAGCAGCACTAAAATGACCTTTTTAATATACACACAGAATGCTAGACAGTGCGGGGAATGCTGCCTCAGACGCCCACCTCCTTGTGGTTCGAGGGTGTCTGCCCTCTGCCACCCTGGCTGCCATCTGTCCCAAGTTCCCTGTGGCTCCAGGTCTGGGACTTTTACAGAGTAACTGGCTCTGAACTAGATTTCATATTGCATTTTCGGGTTGGGTGTTTCAACGCTTAGTAAGCAGAGCTGATTTGTATGCTGATTTTGTTCCCACTGCAGTCTGGGGCCGATGGCTCCTTCTGAGGCCTGACTCAGGCCCTGTTCCAGAAAGGGCAGCACTAGTGTGCTGGCCTTAGTCATACAGGGAGCCCCTGGATGGGTGTGGGTGTCAAACCCAGTCCAAGTCCTAAGCTGGGTCTTAGTCCCACAGACACCCTCTCCCAGTCCTTGCCGTGGGCAGAGAGGCTGTGCTCGAGAGCTTCATTTTTTTTTTGTGCCATTGGGGATTGAACACACAACCTCATGCCTGTCAGGCAGGTGCGTAAGCCACTGAGCCAAACTTCCGGCCCTAGTTTTTTGAGACAGGGTCACACTATGTAGTTCAGGCTGGCCTCGAACTCACAATGCTCCACCTACCTCAGCCTCCTGAGTGTTGGGATTAAACGCGTGCGCCACCACGCCCAGGTTTGAGCTTCATTTCTAATGTTTGAACACTATCCCCTTTATACATTTCACTTTAGCTGTTTTCAATAGTATCTGACAGGTTGTATCCTATCCTGAAAAGCACTGTTTTGTTTTCTTAGTCTACTATAATAATCCCTGTAGTCCCAAGAATGGAGGTTTCACGGCAACCCAGTCTTCAAGGTAAGATGTTACTACTTTCCTTGAAGGGCTGTCCAGGCTGCTGTCCATCTCTATGGACCAGATGACCCAGGGCTAGCCCTTTTCTGCTAAGTTTACTGAAAACGTTTCCCAACATCTGAGAAGGGTGTTAAAGAACACCCATAACCTTCTATATTTTGGGAAGAGGGACAGAGCCCCTTCCAGCAGCTAACAGTTGATTCCAAAAACCTCCTAGTGTCCCACAAACTCAGGATCCATGGTTCCTAAGCAGGGCTTATGAGCAAGAGGTGCTGCCCACCTGCCCAAGCAGGATGCTATTCCTTGGTATTGAGCAGTTCACAGGGGCTCCGTCTCAGAGGCCCCTTAGTTGGTGAGTGGGTGGGGCAGCTGGAGTAGCCGTGCTCACGCACTCCAGTACCTCAAGCATGGTATGGAGTAAGACAGGAAAAGTGCTATTGTAGTATCCAAACAACTGAATAGAATTAAAGCATCCTCCAAACGCATGTCCAATTATCTTTACAAAGCTTTATTGAAACTTGTATGTCAAGTTGACAGCAATTCAGTGTTTTGAAAACAGTAACAAAAAAGGGTACCAGAACTCAGGTTTACCAAATAAATACTGCACACTAGTGAGCTTGTTCCTCTCTCTCCCAGCAAGAACAAAGGGCATAATGACAACTTCTGCTGACTGGGTGACAGGAACCTGTATCAACGGGGTAATCTGTGGGATCTCCCTGGAAACTGTGCCAAAAGTAAAAAGGTTCACTGTGGTGGAAAAGATGTTCTCCTGAAGGGAATTCTGAAGGCTGCTGTCAGGTTCTGAATCCCTGGTGGCATAAGATGGAACTGAAAGGAGGCTGGGGTACTTCTGCGAAGTTGTCATGGTAATGCTGTCATCTCATTATGATTGGAATAAAGAGCTGGACAACCTTCCAGCTAACGATGGTCAGTCCTCAGGATCATCCAGCTTAATGGAGGAATCAGTGGCAGGTTTAGAAGTCTATTCTGGGAACAGGTTATTGCTGAGCACAGTCACATGATCTATAGTCTAGCTGTGGTGACTTATTGCCTTAAGGCTGCACTGCCAGCCACCTCTGGCTACACCAAAGTATTACTTAGTGCACACAGTGTAGGAAACAATTGTAAAACTTCATCTGGAAATCAGACGGCTTTTAATTTCAATAGAAATTATACCTCCCTGAAGCACAGAAAGAGAGGCAATCTATTGCTTTGATTTGGAAGGACAGGCAAGATGGGACTTACTCTGAGCTCCATAGCCAGGCCTCAGTAAGGACAAGCCAGTGGCCTTAAAGATGCACAATTAGAAATGTTGTGTGACTTCAGTCCCTGCTTCCTGTAATTTTCCCAGCAAAGTGGCTAGCGTTCACTTTTGGCTTAAGAATGTCCATGACCAGCTCAGAAGGTGCGTGCTTGGAACCACACCCAACCTTGTGCACTGTGTCTTGGGGCTGCAGCTCCTCCACTTTCCCTTCTGGCTTTGTCGCCCTTGATGTGCCCCCGAGGCTCATGGCCAAGTGCTAAGAGGACTGTTAACAGAACCAGGCTGTCCTGGAGCTAAGGCACCTGGACAAACCTTCAAGTAGGAGTAGGGCAGGTATGAAATGTCTTAGAGAGAGTGTGAAATGAGGAGTTGACAGTCCATTCCTCTAGTGGAAAGCATGCACACGGGGAGCACGGTGGTGCCAGCTGTCCCTGGGGCCCACAGTCAGCTCCCAGCTCTTCATATGGGCTTGTATAGTAAGGTGGTCACATACTTTTTCTTGTACCGGTGGGTCGCACTGAGCACCATAACTCCATCCTGAGGAAGAGGGTGGAAATGGTCAAAGGTAGGATGCATGCAGGGACTCAAGACTTTATAGTGCACGAAAATCATCATGGGGCTCAAGAAGAATATAAATCCCCAGGCCCCACTTCAGAGCCTGAGCCCTGGAAGCTGCCCTTTGAACCAGTTGCACCCCCCCCCACCATGCACACACACAACTGGGGGTCCTTAAAGCACACATAGAGAACCCTAACAATGACAGGTCATTACCTTGATAGACAGTGCGTACAGGTGGTTTAACATGACATGGTTGGGTTCTGGGAGAAGTGCTGGGTCACACTGTGAGGGAACAAAGGCAGATGTGAACATTTAGCATTTGGAAGTAAGGTGATCCTCCCCTTATTTTGTGGCACCAGGAAGCAAAGGAAAGGAAGTAGCTCTCATTCCAAGTCAGGCAGCAGAAAGCCTTGTCCAAGACAACAGACAGGCCCAGAAGGTTGTGCCCTCCCCTGCGTGAAGAGGAACCTCTCCTGCCAGCTGGAAGGACTAAAGTGTGTTTCAAGCCAGGTTTTCCCTTGGCCTCTGAAGTACAGGTTGCAGATCTGTCTCCTTACTGAGGAAGGGGCAGGGAGAAAGGAACTATCTGCTGAAAGCACATTCAGGGAATGCAGAAGGACAGGATCGACAGTAAACACTTCTGAGTAGTGGAGCTCACACGTAGGTCGCTAAGACTCACACACTGCACTTGAAGAATGAAATGGGTAACTGCAGGAGACACTATTACTGTGTAAGAGCTTACACAGAACTAGCGCTTAGCATTCTCATACCTTTCTATTTTTTTAGGGGAGGCTAGACATCTGTGGTGCCCCCTCCAATGTACACTCCCACATTTATAAATGTTAATTCATATGATAAAAAAAATGTGTAGGTAATCAGCAGTCCTTGCTTTAAGGGAGGGAGTGCGCTCAGTCACTCAGCACTGTGGGAAGCTCTACAACCCAGCCCTGAGGCACCTCAAGGTCACAGCCACCTGGGGGCCCGCTCATGGCCCAACACAGGTGGTGTCCAAGCAAGAACTCTGGTTTTGCCTTGTGTGTGGGACTGCTGAGATAAGACCAGGTCTCTCCAGGTGAAGAAGCTGGAGCTGTCCTCACTCAGTTGGGCAGGGTCATCTTGAGGACTTCTGGTCTAGGAGGTCTGAGGGAGCCTTGGAAGCTGTATTCTAACAAGTCCTACAGGAGTTCCAAGTTTGCAGCAAGAAATTTGCGATCTTACCAGAGCTAAACATGCTGGTTTTCTAAAAGAAGAATGTGGAGAGAGGCTGTGAGGACAGCTCATGCATAGCTCCAACTTGGCCATCGTCTGGGAGCCTGGAGCACCACACTTACCCTCATTGCAGGCTTAGGAACCCACAGGCCGGCTGACTCTCCTTGCCAACAGTACCCAGTAGCCCTCATGGGAGGCTGATCCTGGCAGCTGGTGACAGTAAGGAGCTGGCACCACTCGCCTCACCCCTCACCTAAACGCTGGCTTGGTCACTTAATGTGTGACCAAGGGTTTTAAAAATTAATTTTATAAATGGACAGACAAAACTGTACTACTTTATTGTGTGTACCATGGAATGGCTACACTGAATCATCAATATATACACTGCCTCACACACTGATCCTTTTTTGGGATCAAAACACTACTCTTTGTACACTGTTGATGGGTATGTAAATTGGGATGACTTATGGAAACAGTACAGAAGTTTCTCAAAAAATTAAAACCAGAAGCATCATATGATACAGCAATTCCACTTCTGGGTATATATTCAAAACAAATGAAACCTGTATGTTGAAGACACATCTGCATGTTCACTGCAGCACTACCCATGGCAGCCCAGACATGGAAAAACCAACCTGTTTGTCAATGGATGACTGGATTTTAAAAACGTGATATATATACATGTAATGGGATATTAATCATTCTTAAAAGGAAATTCTGTCATCTGCCAAAACATGGATGAACCTGGAAACATGAGTTAAATAAGCCAGGTACAGAACTTAAATACAGAATCTAGAAAGTTGGACTTACAGAAGTAGGGCTGGGGGTGACGGGAAGATTCCTAAAATAAGACAGGACTAAGTGCAAGAGGAGGTACTGTCCAGCATGGTGAGTATAGTTAATAACTGAAAATCTCTAAGACAGTAGTTTAAGTGTTTTCTCTGGGATGTTAATTCCTCTGTGCCACAGTCTCATAAAATGGAGGTGATGATAGTACCTATTTCACAGGGTTGTGGTGAGGCTCAAATGAGAATACATGGATAGCATTTGGACTTGTTCAAGGCACAATCACCATTAGTCATGGAGTATCCTAACCATAACCAAAGTCTGTGTCAGTGCTCAGTGCTGGGGCCTTGGCTAGCAGTATCCTGATGTGGTTACTGCCAAGTTCATACCCCAGGCCCTTGGTCAGGCTACTTTGAGAAGCAGTCTCCATCAGAGAAGCTAGTAGTCACGCTTTCCTTTTCAAGAAAAATTAAAATAAATAAAATAAAATAAAATAAAAAGAAGAAGAATTACCCTAACAGTTTTGAGGGCACTAAATGTCTTTTTACCTACAAATCTTTGTAAAAGTGGAGTTAAGGAAAACAGCTTCACGCAAGTGCTTCTCAGATGGAAGCCAAATGTCCTGCAGTCCTTCACCTGTTACTTGAGATGTTGGCAGCTTAGTGCTGGAAGCCTGGTTGGTGCAGTGGGTTCTGACACCCACTGATCCTTAGCAGTGGCCGCCTCTTGGCTCACGCCAGAGTGGCCAACTCAGCTGTCAGCCATGTGCTTAGTGCGCTTGGCACAGAGGGGAATCTGGTACTTTGAGAAAAGTGAGTCTCATTGGGACAGGTAACAAAAGTGAAGACTCTGCCCTGTTGGCCCAGCACGGACTGCTGAAGGGGACACCCACTCAGCTCATCTCAGCACTTGTCTTCCTCCTGTGGGTGAGATCCTGGGTGGCATTGGTTACATTAGCATCTGCTATGATTGAATGTATCCTCAAAAGTTCATGCGCTGAAAAAGAAATCTCTGGTGTGAAAGAGGCGGAGCCTAAGAATGGGTGATTAGGTCTTGAAGGTGAAGCATGGATTAATGTTATTACCATGGAAGTCAGGTATCTCAAGAGTGAATTGTTACAACAACGAGTCCATCCCTTTCTGTTTTCTGCCATGGAACAACATGGCAAGAAGGCCCCCGGCAGATGTTGGTGCCATGCTCTTGAACTTCGCATTCTCTAGACCCATAAACCAAATATATCTGTTCTTTATAAATGACCCAGTCTTGGGTTGTGTTACAGCAACAGACAAAATATTCAGCAGCTTAAAAACACATGCCCCTTAGGTGATAGCTGGAACCAAGCTGTAATTCCAGAGCTAAATGGAATGGATAATCTAGTTTAAAGTGAATGGAAAACTAACCTAGGTTAAAATGAATGGAAAACTAACCACAAGGAAGTACAGTGGGCCTTAGAGTTACAACCGGCCTGACATATGAACGACTTGGGTTATAACCAAAATTTTAACTTATGACCAAAGTCTTGGACTATGACTTGAATGCAGGCTGCTTGTGCTTCCAGATGGTCTCAGATACCAATTTAACACCTAAGGAGTTCTGGAAAGAGCATTACAGTATCCTTTCCTGTATGGGGTTGAGAAATCTTGAGCCAATGTCTCTCTAAGGATACTGAAATCTGCCTGAGAGACCTTGAAGGCTGTGTAGAGGAGCCCGAACCTTCAACTGCCAACCTGAGTTACAACCAGCCCTCGGGAACGAACTGAGTTCACAAGTCAAGGGTCCACTGTAGTTGGCTGTTATGACCCAGGATACCCACTTCTTTTTATATAATACTAACTTCCAGGAGGAACTGTGAGTTAGCCAGATGCTTCACATTTCAATCCAAGAGCATTCATGTTTTGGAAAGCAATTTCATGATTAAAACTAGATTCTATAATCTGGAAGGCAGAGGAGGAGTTCTAGTATGCACCTTCCTATGAAAGTATGTCAGGAAATTTAAATGGAATGGGGCTTATGCTGGAGCAGGAAGAAAAGGTCAGAAAAGCTCTGTGAGGTGGGGAGGGAGGTCCTCCAGTAAGCAGCTCATCCACTGTTGGGGGTGGACCATATGGCTTACACCACTGGTGACACTGAGTTGCTGACAAAAGCACTGTGAGAAGTGGACACAAATACTAGGTAAGTCTGACCATGAAGGACTGGCCAAGTACTCACAGAGATCCCGGTGTCTTTGTTCAGGATGACCTGGAGCAGGTGTGGTGGGAGAATGGGCGGTGCTTTAAACCGCTCTTCTGGTTTGGACACATAGGGCTCCTGATGGTAGGGTCCCGGTGGGGAACTGGACAGTTCTGTAGGGAGAAGGGGACAGGGCATTTTGAAAATCAGAAGCACTGGGAGTAGTCTCATTTAATTTATGGTGTTGTCATCTAGCTTCCCTTGTCTCTTGTTTCCTCAATACAGAATCAGTCATTTGAAAGACACAGAGGCTCCTAAGGTGAAAATGAGAAAACTCTTCTGGAATTTGGGTGACTGGAATAAAAACCAGTAGTGAACTCAAGATGCCCTGGTGGAAGATGGGAGTTGGGCATAGGCAGGGAACCTGGGGCAGACTAATGAAGGCGACTGTTCTCAATCACCTGATCTCATGTGTCCACAGAAGTAGGCTTTCTGCTCTCTTCAGGCTGGGCTGGCAAATACCGTAAAGAAGCTCAAGGCTTCAAGTGAGGATTAGTTGGCTAATCCCGAGTTAGGAGCACTACCAGCCAGAATAAAAGGTTTTATGAAGCACCAGCTAGACTTACAAGAAAAAAAAAAAAAACGAATTGAAAACTCAGTTTCTAAAAACTCTTTGAACCCATCACACTCAGGTTCCTCTCAAGCTCCTGCCTGAGGATCCTGATTACAGAGATAATTTAGACACTTCTGGGCAGGCAGGGTTACATGTTGAGGCAGCTCTTTTAGTGATGCTGGGCCAGCTGGAAGGTACTGAGCCATTATTCACAGAACACTGGGGATGGGTTTCTGGTCACCTGATTCCTGGGCTAGTCCAGAATATACCTGATATGCCCCTATTCTGCCAACTCCCTCAATGGCCTTTTCTAGGGACAGGTTCCCTTCATGTGATCCAACCACATCACAAGAGAAAATTGAGCAAAGTGTTAAGTGCATTATGAGCCATAAGTAGTAAATATATGTTTTAAGAAAATTATGTGTCTAATTATAAGCTCTTGACAGCTTGAAGTTGGTCTATCAGCAACAAGGAGTTCATTTTTTTCCCCCCAGGTGATCTATATTGCAGAAGTGTGACTCAAAGCTTTGGTATGTGACCTAAAATTACACTTATCAGCTAGTAGAAAGATATTTGGGTATGTCCTCCATGCTCTGATTCTTACCTATCTGAAAAAAAGAGTAGGTGATCTCTCTCAAAGATGAGTTAACTATTCAAATAAAAGAACACTATTTTTGGATTTCTAAGTCCTGCCTAAAAGCCTGATTTGTCAGCCACAGTAAACCTACCATGGTCAATTTACCACTGTGATCTCTGGACCGGTAACAATAAGAGAACCTGGTGGCAAAACCTCCAGCCCCAGCCAGGTGATGATGAAAAATCATTCTGTAAGTGGAAGGGAATCCATTTTCTTAGACTGCCAGACATACTCCTGGGGAATCTTTTCAAAGTTTCCCACAGGGCCTAGGAATTGTTTGACCCTTTCTACAAGGGGAATTGCAACTGGCATTGACACTTCAGATTACAACATATCTATCCCTCAAAATTGTACATATTGTGTTCTGGGAGTTTCTTCCTATGGGGTTTGGATGGAAAGCAATTTATCAAAATGTGGGAAAATTTTGCTAGGACCATGCCCAGCAGATTTTTCAGGAAGAATAGTTGTGTTGTATAGCCTGTTTCCTGTGGGGAGCTGCTCTCTTCCCTTGTCAAGGAGTCTGACAAGGTGCTAATGTACTACACAAGTGAAGGCCAAGGTCACTGAGCTGTCCGTTTATCATCTGTCGGGTTGAAATTCTCTAGGCACCAGGAGCGGAAGTGAGCTGGCAGGCTTTCCCAGTGCTGGCTCATCACTGATCCAATCTGTCCCTCCCTCCAGGGCCTCTTTAGCCTTGCCTCTGGCCTGATATCACATTCTGGTTCTGTTTTCACTTTTTGTTTTCTGTGGTCAAGTGGACCAGATTGAACACCCAAGAAGACAAGGACAATTTACAGTTCCCTTGGGGACAAACTTCAACCACCAGACCTGAGTTAGGAATTAGTGCTATGACCCTCTGGTGCTACAATCATCCACCTGATTGGGCAGCTTTAGCTCAAAAGTAAGACACAGGAGAAATGAGAGGATCTGTAGGCTCCATAGCCCCCACCTATATACATGTGGTACAAAATAACTGTGTTCATACCAGACACATCGGAGCACTTTTGGGAATCCACCATTAAAGCATCAAATACTTCAAAGTCAGTTTTCTTCACTTGAATGATGTTGTTAACTGTGCCAAGCTGGCTGGTTACTACTGGCTGGGAAGAGACAGACAGGCAGAAATCATAACATGAAAAGTCTGTGGGTTTATTCTTTAAAGGACTTGGAATTCCTGGCTGGCCACTCTCATCTCCTAGTTAGCTATCCTGCTCATCTTAATCAAGTGTGCAGATAGTCTGAGTACTGGTGCTATCCTGCTGAGCCACACAGGGACTTTTACCAGCAGGGGATAATGGAAAGTGATCTGTGTGGGTTGTGCAGGCACCCAGAGGCCCAAGGGCAGGAGGAAGAGTACCTCAGATGGGTCGTGTGTCCACTGACCATCCACAAAGAACTTGTATTGATGCTCTCCTTCTGGCAGATCCAGGATGGCTACAAAGTTATTTTGGCTGCAAAAAAGGAAGCAGAACATTTCAGCTGGATGGGCTGCAGTCCTAGCTCAAGCCAACCGTGGAACAAACATTCCATGGAAAACCAACCATGGAAAACCAAGAGTTCATTGCAGGGCAGCAAAGGCACTGACCCAATTTAGACAATTTAGGATAATGATCTCAATCTAGAAAAGCTACACAAGGAAGCAGCAGGGTAAGAGACTTTCCTGAAAACTTACTTTGCTCACATACTAGAATGTAACACTAGAAGGTAAACAAACCCACACTTGTGATTCTCTCCTTTGTGGGCACAATACCACCTGGCAGTGCTGAATGTGGAGGATATCAACACAAGACAAGCAGCAAGCAGTCAGCTTTTACCCTTTGTCAGTCAGTTTGTGTTGCGGGCAGAGCGGATCAATTTAACAGGTCACACAAATGTCTAGATTACTGGAACCTTTTTCATTTGGTTTTTTTTGGAACTGGGAATCTAACTCAGGACCTTGCCCTTGCCAGGCTGGCACCATGCTGCTGAACTATACTCCTGGCCCCATTTGGTTGTTTTATTTTCCAGACTTGAACTGACTTGTGACCACTGCACTGAATGGCTCCCTCCTTCTCTAACGTTACTGCTGGAAATGCAGGCAGCCCCTTGCCAATGATCAGGACTTACCAGCACTTCTCCCTTCGTATTCATCAAGAGCACTCCCTAGTGAAGGGGTTTTCTTTCTCCTGGGCAATATGAGATAGAAATCCATGCCAGGGTGCCTGGACTACAATATCCTTGCTAATGAGACCTCCCAAACAAAAGCAATGCAGAGAGGCAAAGTTGGAATGAACCTCAGAAAGCACCTCATCTTATCTAATACTCCTTTTTCATAGGTAGGCATTCTGAGGCTCAGGTATGAAGTGACTCTGTAAACAATGTGGGCTCAAATCTGTGTCTCTAAGATTCCCAGCCCAGTGCTCTCTCCACTGCTTTATGAGTAGATCTGAGGAGAAATATATAATTCAGTATTGAATTGAGAGATGTCCATGACATGGAAACACTCTCCACCAAGAGATGTTTTCTTCTAAAAAGTGTGTGCTTTGAATCTAGAGATTTCTTGGATTTGAAACCTATAATTTATTAATAAGCAAAATTATTTCCTCATTCAACATTCATTTTATAAAAATATTCTTTTTCGATTCACTTGCAGAGATCTTTTAGAAACATGAGTATTTATGGGCTCAGACAAGTATAAATAAACAAACGCGCCCCCAGGCAATTACCTTCTTGTGAGGGGAAGTTTACTCCAGTTGTTGAAGGACCCAGATAAGTAAACTTCTTTTCCACCCCCTGTCCAACGAAATACAGTAGGCCGTGCCTGGGCCGGAGCTTTATCGTTCACTTCCAGGTCATGTTGCCAGGCCAGGAATTCCTCCTTCTCTGGTGCCTAGAAGCACAGCAGTTACTCAGGAACAGGAAGCCATTAGTGAGTTCACTACAATAAACGGTTAACCTAATACTGACAATTCATTCTAAAGCGGGAAGTGGTACTACCTAGATTCCTTACTCCCTGGGCCTGTTTCACCACCCCTAAAGCGGAGATAATGAAAACAATTATTTTTTTTTTAATTTTAAAGGAAAAAAACCCAATAAAAACAATGGTACAAAGTTTCTAAACAAGATAGGTCACTAACAATGGTTAGTACATTGTATACTGTTATCTGTTATCTTTAAAGTAATTGCTTGTGTTGTAAGATAGGGGCATGAAAAGCTGATCAAACAATATAGGCACAAATCTTTCTTTTCAATGAACAAATAGCAATTAGTAGTATAAATATCTTAACTATTTTGTGTATATATATATATATATATATAAATTTTTTTCTTTCCTTTTCTCTTCTTTTCTCCTTTTCCTTATCCCAGTTTCTCTTTCCTTTTGAACAGTTTCTTCCCATTTCACAATCTCTATTGTACATTCTGGATCTTATTTACTCTTTTGCCTTCTTATACTAGGGAGACAATACAGTATTCACACATGGCAAGTCTTGATCTATTTCACTTATGAGTATTTCTTAAAGTTGTGAAAACTGAGCGAGACACTCCATATAAAATATTCTGTATAGTGTCTGATGTGTAGTGAAAGCTTGATAATTATTAGCTATATTACTGCTGTTATTAAATAGGTTCATGTAAAAAAAAATTCTATAGGAAACTATAATACCTGTTTGGAAGAAGACCACAATGAATAAAATCCTAGCTTACTAAATGTCATTTTCCTCCCTTAATAAAGTCCAATTAAAGTACATGAAAATTTATCATGGACAATTCCAGAACTGTCAACCTGACAAATGGCAAATCACAGTGTGAGAAAGGAAAACGCTAATCACTGAATGCTGTCTAGACAGAGAAAAAACATAAAAGCAAAGACTGACCCCTCATTATGGTAAACAATAACATCTGGTGTGGATAAGTGCCCAGTAATAGGTACTCTGAAACAAGAAACACATGCTACCCTGTCTGGGTGAAATAAATTTGGTTATGGATCTTTTGCATTTTTTCCTAGCCAGAAGCCAAAGACTTCAAAAAGGGCAGGAGTTCCAGGCTGGGAGAAACACTTAAGGGAGTCTAGCAAACATCTAGCACCCTCATTTGAAACACTGATCTGAGCTTATCTAAAAGATAGTTGCATTCTCTGAATTCTAACAAGATGTAGAGATTAAAGTATAACAGACTGCAACGGCTTTAGGGGGATGTGATCACTAACTGCAGTCAAAATAGTGAACTAGGGTAGTTAAAAAAGAATCCATGACTTTTTTGGGGGGTATCTGAAATGTTCAGTCCAGTGTGTCTGTTACATCATATCAATAACTTCTCTTGAAATGAAAAAGCGTGCTATTTAAATTCATTCTCCATGGATCATCTGTTTTCTAAACTTTATGTAAGAGATGGAAAGTAGTTTCCTACTTATGATATCTTGAGTAGCCTTTAGGCGTCAACATAACTTCTGGGGTAAGCTATGTCAAGTCACCAGAGAAACATGATTCCAGAGTTCAGTGCACACACCTTTTCAAGAATGAAACAAAAAAAATGACAGGATTTAGGCCCATGTAAAAGGAAGATGAGAGACAATGTTCACTCAGCCCAAAACCTGGAAAAATGTAAGAAAAAAGAGGAATAAACCAGTAGGCAAGTAGCCTAGTGGGCAAGGATGATTATTTTGGGTGGGGGCACCTTCATTTTTCATTCTTCTTAAACCCACTTAATTTTTTTAAGGAATTAGTTCTACACCTGCCAGAATCAGTAAGTGTTGTTGGACTGGCTCCTGCAGCAGAAAACAGACCAGCAACAGAATGTGGTTGGATGAGGATTCCAGAATCTTAATTTTGATGAATTAAGAAGCTGCAGCAAGAAGTCCAAGTCTGACCTGCAAAAATGTCTGCTTTGTTCTGCTTAAGACATTAAGTTCCATTTAAATAACAGAGGAGAGAAGTTTGGTAGCTGCTTGCCCCAAGACTGCCACTTCACTCGCCCACTGACCTCCCCAAGTGAAATTTTTTTACGCTGTACTAAAAAAGCAGGGTGGACCAGCTGTCAGAACTAAACATCTATGACAACTGCAGTCAGCTATTCAATTCTGTTTTCAGTTTATGTGCGTGATCTGGTATATCTCCAAAATGAACAACAAACTACCAAACCAACTTTTACAAAAGCACCAGTCTGCGACAAGGTGAGGAAAGATTTATCAAAGCTGTGCAATTAATTATACCTAAGAGAAAAGCAGAGGCTGGTGCACAACTGCTGCTAGCTTGCTTCTTTTAATTAAGAATCTGAAACTCGGTCCCAGAGCTTCCTTCTTAATGATGTTAAACGAGTGAGTTCTTCCTCCCGCAGGATGTCTTTCTCATATCGGTAATTAGACATAAAGTTCCTGGACTGCTAAGAGGGGTCTTAAAGGACGATCTGGCTTTTAAGTGCACCTGCTGAGAAACCATTTTTCTCCCGGTTCTCACGGTGACTTTCAGAGGATGTGGCGGGAACCTAGTAGAGAGCTCAACCTAGCAGAGCGCTCCTCCCCTCACTATGAGTCGAGGAGAGTCGGATTCCCCCACCCTCCGCACCTTGATCTCCTCGGAGTGGAAGAGGTCGGCGTCCTCGGGGCTGTCCATCAGGATCTTGGGTCGGTCCCCGTCCTTGGTGCCACCTGAGCTGTCCCTCCGGGGTGTCTTATGGCCACCATGCCGCTCCATCGCGGCGCGCTCGCTGCTCGTGTTGCCCATGGCGGGGTCTGCGGGGACACCGAGAAGCCACACGGAACCTCACTCCACGGAAGGGACCTGGGACAAGGGGCTCCCGGCACCAGGGTGTAACCAGGACCTTGGGAAGGGTCGGAGCACCAGTGTATTACGCCCCTTAGACGACAGAGAGGTCCAGAAGCCGACTTAAGCAGATCAGCAGAGTTGGCGAGGTCTCAAAATTGGGCTTTACCTGCTCTGGCAGCCGCTGCTCGAAAGTAAGAAGCCGGAGGAAAACCTGCTACTTTCCTAACAACTCCCCACCCCCTAACAACTTCCGCTTCCGGCGACTTCTTGAG